>JAYMFT010150443.1:0-12632 GCA_038088735.1 Panulirus argus
CATCACTACTTCTCTGAATATATATATATATATATATATATATATATATATGTGTGTGTGTGTGTGTGTGTGTGTGTGTAAATATATATTTCTATTTCTATATATATTAGATACAATATAGAAACTGCTGTTGTACTTTGTAAGGCTTGCAGACTTTGTGCTACCAGTAGTAGAACATAAGATTTACAGGGTATTTCCTCTGGGATGACCGTCTGTACGATCATGTGGCCGCCGATAGTCAACAGTCGCCTGCAAGAAAGTCATTAAGGCTCCTCAGGTGTGATGGAGCCGTTAAGACAGTCCAAACATCATCTGAAAATTATAGTTGTCAGGTTCCGGGTTTAAATGGCCATTTGTTAAGTCTGTCTTAATCACTGGTGTTTGGAGACTAGGAACTCTCCCCCTCCCACTATATATTTAATAACGAGTATAGGGCTGTCTGTTGGCAATGGTTAATTAAGTATTTAACTCCTCTAGACCTGAAAGTTGAACATTGCTATTACCTGCGCTTTGTGAGGGGCGACGTTCGTAAATCTAATAAGATAAAACCTTTAGCGATTGGGGTTTGATCGAAATTTATCTAAGCGTTTTGAATAGATATGGTCTTACAGCTACGATTAAACAATGCAGGTCATATATACAGAAGGTGTCTTAGATAACCTGAAATTATATGATGACTCCTAAATGAACACTGTCCTCTGATCAATAAATAATTTATTTAATGGAGACACGATAACAGATAACTTCTTGGAAATTATCAAGTGTTGAAAAGATAATTTCAGCATTCGAAGTTACGTACGAGTTAGCTTCAGAAAAAAGGCTGATAAGGGTCTAATTCTAAATGTCTGTACACTTTTTAGGTAACTGATAATCTACAGATTTAGGATTGCTTCTCAGCATCAGATCTTATCCCCAAACGAAATATACACCTGGGACAGACACCTCTGGGGAGATTTAGATTCATCTTCCCTTGAAATTTTACAAGTGTTCACCAGACCCTAATGGTGTTCTCACAATCCTACAGTGATCACATCTTTCTGGTGCGTCTAACCATAATAATCTGTTCACCATACGCTCATGGCGTTCCTCACCATCTTTCAGGGGTCAGTACTTCCTCACGGCCACCCACAGCAGAGATAAACACATAATGAACCTTCAGGACACCAAGAGACTGTATCTAATTTTTTTCCAACTTATAATCGAGTTGTTCACCAAAGCTCAGACCACCAATGAAAAATCTAAGATCAGTTTTGAGCCTGATCAGTGTAAGTCAACGAGAAGAAATAGGAAATGATAACATAAATTACGTGTCAGTCTGACACTGAACTGGTTCAAAAACTTCAGCTAACCAAGATGGACCGGTTGGCAAACCCTGAAGACATTCAACGTGATGGGGATAAATATCTCACGTTACAATCGTTCGAATTCCTTCTATGTCATGTAGGTTTGAGGTAGGGTGGGATCATGGGCCCTCCTTCTATGGGATCAGATTGCCCGCTAGATGATATCCTCGTCCTGATCTGTCGATATCAAGGAGTGCGTGAGGCGAGGGGCGGGCAGTGGCCAGCTCTGCGCCCGCGGCCCACCTGCTACACGGGGACCCCACAACTCAAGGTACTAATTAAGTCTCCGCTCGTGTTATTACAAGAGCCGTGTGGCTGATCTTGTATATATATACTCCTGCAGCAAAACAAGATAAATGCATCGGGATTTAAAGTTGGCGAGATGAGAGAAAAATAGGAAGAATAATGAAAATAAAGAATAGAATTACCCATTCGTTCCAAGGGAAGGGAATCGTTCTAATGTTGTTTCATAACTTTACATATCGCTCAGCTCCAATATAGAGCGCTGAGGACGCTAATTATTCCTGAATTATATATATATATATATATATATATATATATATATATATATATATATATATATATATATATATATGATGTCAGTCAACTATACTGGATATTGCGATATTTGCATATGCAACCAATAGACATTAAAGGGGCTTCACTTTCTTTCGGAATCCCATTTTCTCTTTACTTTAATATTTTCCTCTCATTCCTCTACCTCTTTTGTTCCGTATAAACCAGGTCGTTTCGGCCGAAATGATAAGTATAACGAAGTACTAAAGATAATTCGATCGCGGGAAAGGATCTAGGATACTTCGACTGGGAGGAGCCAGGTCGTGCGTCCGTTGATACGTACGCCCCTGGCTTTAGCTTTCAGTCTGTAGCTTTGCTGAGTCGTGTCAGGATTTAAACAAACTTGGTGAAATTACTGATCTTATTATAAACCTATGGGTAATGTCCCCTAATGGCGCCGAACTGGCTTTCCGTTCTTACGTCTTTGTGTTGGTTTTAGTCGCGAGTTAGCTTTACTTTACGAACCGCAACGTAGCTTTTGATCATTCTGTACGACGATATTCTTTCTGACATTCAGTTGGCGTTTGTGTCCATGTAAAGTAAGTAGCTTAACATTCTGCCTTCAGGTCTTCTGTATGTGTCATAGTTCTCAAGGTTTTTCATAAACAGTGCATGACTTCGAAAATGATATATTACGCCTTCCCCTACACTGACCCATGACGGCGTGGGGATGATAGTGGTGGTAATAAGAAGAGAAATGATTATAACAGCAATGATGATAGTATGGTCATGTTGGTAAAGAAGATATATAGTACAAAGCCGCATAAGGAGGAGAGATAAGGATAAAGATAGAGCGATGACTGCGGATTGGATGCGCTGGTAGCTATTGTGCACTGGCTTCTCCGGCCTGTCTTGAAACTAGCTTCGAAGGTTCGATTATTTTGGGCTCTGAAGCATCGATCAATTTTGGTCGCTTTAGCGGTCCGACACAGTGTACACAAGCACCTCATACGAACGCAACCCCCATTACGTGACCCCTAACCAAGCACGGCTCCCTCCCCTCCCCCTACCTCTACCACTGACACAGCTCTCCCCTACCCGTCTCCATCCAATGCACGGCCCTCCCCTTCCCCGGCCCCTACCCTTGGCAGGGTATCCCAGCCTTAGCCTTGTTGTTACAACAGCCACAAGCCAGGGATACAAGTATCCCAACCCTGGCCTGACAATGACTCACTGAAAAAAGTACCTTACAATAGGTGATCGTGCTGGCCACAACTTATGTCCTACGTTTTCTACTCTTCGTAATATAATGACCGTCGCAGATGCGCGCGCTTCCCGCACTCTCATTTCTCTCTCTCTCTCTCTCTCTCTCTCTCTCTCTCTCTCTCTCTCTCTCTCTCTCTCTTAAAAAGGACCATTTACTTATGGTTTATATATGGACAAAAGAAAAGAGGGTGGTATTTATTGAAATAAGAATTTGAAAATATATATCATGAAGCGATTAAAAACAGGAAATGAGGCAGAAAGTTAAAATGTCAAAGTTTCGGTAGTCACCATAAAGAAGAGCTTGAAGTTAAAGAGCACACTGATGAGAAGATACTGTCGAGCGAAGTGATAAGTGGTATGATAATGAGAACTTACACTGATAGATATAGAGAGTTGATGAAATATTCATTGTATAAGGAAAGAAATGTTGATATTGCTGAGTTCTGTGGTCATTGAACAAACGAGATGAATATGTTTGGTAGAATCAAAGAACACTTTATAGATGAAACCGAGCATAAGGGGACTCCAGAAATCTTATGAGATAATTGAACAACTTGAAACTAAACAGCTTTGGAAGAAGAACAGAAAGATACACAATAATCTATGCTTGGCATCAAACTGAGAGAGACAAAAGACAAAAACAGTAGGACTAAATCCTTCACACAGGAGAAGAAACAGAGTGAATAATACACCGAACAAAAACTTATCAATGCCTTGCAAAAATGATGGAGGAGGCGGTTTGCTGTTCTTCCCAAGAGGTTAATACTAAAGGCATGCCCGGATCGGAACCGAAGCCTTCAAAAGGATCTTGGGTAGATGGTTGAAGAAAATATCGTATGAACCGAAAACTGACAGGTACGGAGAGTTTATGGCTGCAGAAGACTAGATGTTCGTTGGCAGGCACTCCTCTCTCTCTCTCTCTCTCTCTCTCTCTCTCTCTCTCTCTCAGCCGTGAGATACGCTTCTGTCTAGTTACTGTCGCGAGATCTAAATCGCAAATCCAGAGAATGTAGCTCACTTAGCCGTGTTCTTCCCTCCCGTACCCTATCCGTGGTGCCAGCTCCGTCCTGTGGGTACTCATCTTCAACATCGTCTGTGCTACCAACAGTGTAAAGAAACTGTTACCTATGTAGTCTTTAGACAGAAGCTGTTGTTCTGGGAAACCAAAGTATGAACAGATCTTCATATTTCTAAACCGCTGAATAAAAGATGCCTATGCATATACTATTAAACCAGTACTTCACAGAATGCAAGTTGACGGACCAACAGATTTTTCTTATTTGTACCATTTTTTACGAAGTTATCCAAGAAAATAGAAAAAAACTCATGATTAATGACAACACTGAACACATTTACGACCCAAATTACAAATTTGTTCCAAGGAATGTTAATATCTTGGGCTAAGGTACCGTGATGTCTAACATTGTCATATGCTGGCATTATTCTCAGCAGTATCAAAGAGCCACAGTGGCTCTAGTGTTTATGTACGTAAATATGATACCTGTTGTTTTTGTACATTCAATCAAAAGTTTTTTCTGTTAATGCAAATTTTAAAGCACTACGGAATATTACAGATGGTATTTGTCTCGTGAGTAGATTTCTATGAGATATGATTCAGTTGCATTACGTTAAAGTAATTGGATTCAGTTGGTCTTCGTGTAAAATCCATGTAAACAAGGGATTAATTTTCATTAAGTAATCAGAAAATGGACTTCCTCTTAGCTTTGACTGTAGTATTACAGATTATAAAGGATAAATTACTTTGTTTTCAAATTCTAATTTTCATTGTCGCCATTACTGTCTTTTATGTCCTGAAATACGTACTGAACAATGGACTGTAGGAGACGTAATGGGAAGCGACATATCCTATCCCCGTTGGTAAGGAAGGGATCTGTTCCTTAAGGCACTGTAAAATAGCATTTGTATGTGTACAGCAATATTATCTTCATGAGGTAAAGTGAAATTATTTGAACTAAACGACTGGTGTAAAGAGAGAATGATATACAGACTGATGCACGCGCGCATACACACACACACACACACACACACACACACACACACACACACACACACACATTAGTTAACTAGTTATTGTTAAGACCTCCCAGTTCTGTAATATCTGTAATATCTCAACCGTGGAATTTTCAGACGAGTGGTTCTTCTTCTTATTATTATTATTATTATTATTTATTATTATTATTATTATTATTATTATTATTGTTATTATTATTACTATTTTTATTATCATTATTATTATTATTTATTATTGTTATTATTGTTATTATAATCATCATTATCATTATCATTATTATTATCATTATCATCAAATACATGCCTAGGTCTTGGGGAATGAGGAAACTAATGGCTACGAAAGACTGCATCAGTTTACAAAGGGACCTAGACAAACTCCAAAGTTGGTCTGAAATATAGTAGATGAAATTCACCCCAAGAAACGTATAGTTGTGAGGATGGGACATAGTGAAAGTATGTTTCGATACGACTATCATCTATTAAGATATAATCCACAGGAATCATTGTGTGAGACCGACTTGGGAGTCGACAGTGTATCTGACCTGTCGTTAAAGGATACTAATAAAGGAGGCAGATTATCTGCTGGTAAATATTAGAGTGAATTCAAATGCACGGATAAGGAAATATTTACCAACCAGGCCAAAGCAGATTATAAGACAAAAACTGGAATCTATTCCTCAGGTTTAATAACCACACTTAAAGAAGTACAGAGAAATAAGGAGTGCAACAAAGTTTGTAACAAAATCAAGAAAATGAATTGATGTGAAAGAAGCCATAAATTTGTTCACGGCAGAAGAGAGGTGAATAAAGGTGACTTGATTACAACCTTCAATATTCCAAACCAGTTTGATAGTGTCAACAGTTCCTTGAAAGATGCAAAGATAGAACCAGAGGCTATAGCATGAAATAAAGCAAGAAACTTGTTAGAAAGATGTAAAAAAGTACTTCATGACATAAGAGTAATCGATGAATGAAATAAGGTAAACAATAAGAATTGCGATTGTGGATAGCGAACAGAAGTTCATAAAGACTTGTGATAGTAGAGAAAGCTTAAAATATGGACACAACGAATGTAGAGCTCCTTTCCCGTACATCAAAAGTAGGTAGTTACAAATAGGTAAACACACACACACACACACACACAAATGGGACATGTCAGTTGATCTTTTCTAAAAATGTAGGTTGGGGTCAAGGTTGGACCAATTACGCTTTAAAAATCAAAGTACAATTACAATTACAAATACTTTCCATCTTTTAGATTACAGCTATAACTACAAATATATTTGGAAATAGCAGTTACATTACAATTACAATTACCATCAAACAAAATCAGTTACAATTACAAATATAACTACAGTTTCCCAAATTTGGAAAAAATCATTTTAGTAAAAAAATACTAATTTTCCCTTGTAAGGTAATCCTTTATTTACAAACAAGTGTCACAAACTATTTTGAAAACAAAAATATAGATTTGATTTTGGCAGAAGATGCAGATGGCAACTGAGAAGCTAGTAGTTTTTCAAACAATTCTCTATTGCACTTTATCAGTAACACTGAACGGAAAGAAGTGACACCAAGCTGAGCTCTGTTTGCAGAGAAAAAATTTCCGGCAGTGCTGAAAACTCGCTCTGATGGAGTAGATGTAGCAGTACATCCAATCACCTCTCTTGCAAGGTTCTTCAGTGGATGCAAAGTTTGGGACACTTCTTTCAAGTATAGCACTGAATCACTTGAAAACGACAGAGCTCCTTCCTCTATATTGTGTCAACAAAAGACTCACTGACACTGTGCTTCCCCCTGATCCCCGTTGATTTTCGAATTTCGTAGAACATTTTGGTATGAAGAAGAAAAGTCTAGGTCTTTATGATTCTGGTAATTTTCTACTAGATCATCCTTGTTACTTTCTTTATCCAATGTTGGTGTTGACCCCTCTTGAGTTACCTCTAATTCTTCAAGCATTTCCTTTGCATATACCAGCGCTTGGACCTTCTGCTCTTGTAATGGAAGCCCGTCAGTTTGAACCTAGGATCCGATCCAAAAAAGCCGCTTTTTGAACATCTCTCATTTCCATGTATGTATCCAACCTTTTCTTCACAGAAGCCAGTAGGAATTAGCCGATTGTTCAGAGTACTGTGATTAGGTGTTGTGATTATGAATTAGATCTCCAGTGAGTGTTTAAGTCCCTGAATCAACGGTCCAATAGCAGATATAGTCTTCTTCTTCTGCTCCTCCACAACTTCCATGGCATCGCGAAAAGGTTTGAGGAAAATCACAAGCTCCTTTAAGGCAGAAATCTCCACTGGCATGATTTTCTTACTCCTCTGCTCTCTGTGGGACATAAGATCATTTGCATTATTCACCTCTGCAGGGATCTTGAGTATAGATGTCACCCTTTTCAACTGTGAATTCCATCTTGTTGCATTCTGCAACTGGAGAAGCTACTGTTGATTTTCTGAGTTGATCACGGATGCAATTTTTTGAAGTATTGATGAGAGAAGTGAAGTTTTGACATTTGGGTGAGTAAACCCATCCTTCACACACAGTTGCTGAGTATGTACAAAACATCCGATTCTTTGAGGAAGGAATGTCTGAACATCTTCCTAGCAAATATCCTCGTCGACGATGTTGGGGTCACATACATTTCCAGCCTCTTCTTCGTCCTCATCCATGTAGAAACTTGGCAAGGAAATGTCAAATGCTTTCACCATTGAAGCTGCATTATCTGCAACAACTTTCTTTACTTTCCCTTGAATACTGAACTGATTGACAATTTCCTTACAGGCAGATGCAGTGATAATGCTGTGTGTCGGCCTTCAAAGATTATCACAACCAAGGACACCAGACTTCAGTTCCCAGTCTCTGTTAACATAGTGAACTATAGCACCATGAAAGGTCATCTGTCGATTCGTCCAAAGGTCAAGTGTTCAGTAAATTCTTCTAAGATCCCTCAACTCTAAACTCAAAGCCTTTTCCATTATACTGATGTTCTGTGGGAGAAGTATAGGCATTTCGGATGGCAGTTCGAGCAGAAAGCACAAACTTTGGCTCAGCCTCTTGTACAAAATCACGAAATGTGGAAGTCTCAATTAGACTGAAAGGTAACTGATTACAGGCAATTGAGAAAAGCACTGCCTTTACCAAGGTCCTTTGCTTTAAATCGTTTGGTCGAAAATGCTCACTATTCTCACCCTTAAAAAAGGAATGCATTGTTACCTGACCCGTACTCTTCTTAAGACGTCTTGAGTTTCTTTTCGGAATCACGAACTCTCTTCTTCTCTAGATATTCAGAGTACCTCTTAGGATTACATCTTTTCAAGTGTGTTATAAGGTTGGAAGTTGCTTGGATGCTTGCCTTGATTTTAAATCGACAGTAACAGCATATGGCCAGGATTCTGTGTTTTGCACACCCGCATTCTTTGAAGTATTTTGATAATAATCCAGATAACTGATTGCTGGTTCCAGTTTTCATCATAGCAATTGATCTGGAACTGCTGGCAGTGTCAGGGTCATCCATTCTTTACGTGTTAGACATTCCCCGATCCTGAAAATGAAAGGTTTTTAGCATTGTTACTTTATGGTAGTATTCCTTATTTTTATAAAAGAAGGTATATTAAATCTACCAAGTTCTTAACATCAACCCACAATTCACAAATGAATTGAATTATTAAAATTAATTAATGCATATGATACGGCTATGATGCATATGCTAAGTTAGGTAAGCTAGGTTAGGTTAGGTAGGTTAAGTCAGATAAGCTAGGTTCGGTAAGCTAGGTTAGGTTGGATTGGTTAAGTTAGGTTAGGTAAGCTAGGTTAGTTTAGGTAGGTTAAGTCAGGTAAACTAGGTTAGGTTAAGTAGGTTAAGTTAGGTTAGGTAACCTAGGTTAGGTAGGTTAAGTTAGGTAAGCTAGCTTAGGTAAGGTAAGCTAGGTTAGGGTAGGTAGGTCAAGTTAGGTAAGCTAGGCTAGGTTGATTAAGCTAGGTTATGTAGGTTAAGTTATGTAAACTGGGTTAGGTAGGTTAAGTTATATAAGCTAGGTTATGTTATGTAGGCAGGAAAGGAAAGGAAAGGAAAGGAAGGAAAGGAAAGGTTAGGTTAGGTTAGGTTAGGTTAGGTTAGGTTAGGTTAGGTAAACATCACACATGAAAATCTCCACACATGTCTTACCTTAAGAATGGGAAGTGTAGAGTGGAAGCAGCTGTGACTGTAGATGAGAACCTTACTGTGTGAAGGTCTTGGGGGAATTGTATTCCATCACGTCGCAGGGACAGGAGTAGCAGCTGTGGACCGTCCCTTTCTCGTCAAATACGTGTCCCCTACGAGTCGCCAACTTGACAGTTTCATACTATGTGATACTTGCGCCGGTAGGCGGTACATTTGACCTCCTTTATCCTCCTTTTACTGCTGATTGCGTCATACGAAAGGAGGAATTATCTGCTGATAATTCTTGTTTATTATCCTTTATTTCTTTTTGAGTAAGATTCAATTGGAAGTGTATATTCTTACGCAGTAGTTAAATTATATGATCAGTTAACGGTTTTATAGCAAATTATTTCTGTGAATCAATCGCACAGAGTTTCCTTCGGTACAGAAAATCATGGAGTGTTTGGTTTAGGCGCCATGCAAATAAGAAGATAAGCAGGCGAGGTTTGTATAATGTTTTGTTTTTATTAACGGACTGATATCATTAATTGGGTAGGGTCGTGGGATCAGTAGGATGGACACAAATGGTTAATAATAAAAAGTACCGCTACCGATACCGGCTCTACTTTTCATAATTATACCGATACCGCTACCGCCGTTATTTCTTTGGACAAGTACCGCTACCACCGGTACTTCAAAAGTACCGCTTGCCCACTTTTGCATTTACAAGGTTGCCAGGACCACTTTCCTCCCCTTTCACAATTACAGTTTGAATTACGATTACTTGATCACAATTAATCAATAACATTTACAACTAATTACTTCAATTTCATCTTCAGTTACAATTGCAATGTTTCTGTAATTAATTATATTTCAGTTGAATTACAATTACAATTACTCCAACCCTGGATGGGGTTACCAAAGTCTTGCCGCATGGCTCACTCTTGGGGCCATTGCTATTCTTAATCTACGTAGATAACGTGTCAGTAAGACTGGATTCGTTGCTGAATATACCTACGGATGATATTTAGGTCATGAGTGACTTAAAGAATGATGAAGATTGCATCAGCTTACAGATGGACCCAGCCAAAATCCAGAGTTGGTCTGATACTTGACTTAAATGCAAATGAATAGGGGACACAGTGAAGGAAGGACATATGAATCTAATCTGGAAGGAAATAAGTTACATGAATTCTTGTGTGAAATGGACTTAAAAGTCGATGCAGTGTCGATGCAGCAAAATTGTGAAGGTGTCCAGCCATTTGCTGGTTGATATTAGAATTTCATTTACATACACGACGGTGTTCGGAAAACAATTTACAACGTACATTACACGTAAATTAGAATACGTTGCCCAAGTTTGTTCATATTGTTTAAGGAGATTTTTGGTCCTAAAAAAGGTGGTCCAGAGGAGGGCAACAGTGATGGTGCCTGAAATACGAGCGATGATCTACAGGGACAGGTTAGAAGCTGCAGGGATGCCCACCATGACAAGGAATGAAAGAAGGTTTGATCACACCCCGATTGTGAAAACTATTTTGAAATATCAACTGTGAGTAGCTCTTTAAATTGTGGGAAAAGGGAAGCAATCAGGCTCCATGAAAAGACGTGAAGTAAAAAACTCTTTAGTTAAGATGGAAGGAAGTACCTTCATAGTAACAGAGTTAAGGATGAGTAGAACAAGCTGACTTATGCTGACAATGTACATAAATCTTAAAACTTGTGCGATAGGAGAGATAGTTCAAGAGATAGGGCCCCAAGAATGTAGAACTCCTTCCCCAGTTGTGTACAAATAGATAAATGAAATGATATAGTGAATAGCTGTCTCCACTATAGCAACAGTACCTTCCCTGAAGTAATGTATTCTTTTAATGTAGACTTTGCGAGTGAGTTCGAGTGATGACTACTTCAATGGTTCGTTGCTTCACCCATGATTGCTTGTCCTTTGAATTGACCCTTGAGGTTGCAAAGTTGTGCTTAAGAGTCATCATTTTGTGTTCAAGTAGTCAACAAGGAATAACTTGGGATTCACGAAGGAAATACTGCAGAATACTAACTGTTGTCAAAGGAGAGACCAAACGTAGGTTTTCTCATACAAACTGGAGACCTGTTTAGGATCACTGGAAATCCACGTTTGAAATAACTGTCTCCCTTACTTTTCCTGTTGCATGTAAACAACGTTGCCAATTCCTGTATAGAAGTCAAGCTTAGCGTACTCTGTCTGCTGACTGAACGGTTGTCTTCTGTTTGGCCTCAGGTGTTACGCCCAAACCAGTTCCTGTTTGTCACAAGGAAAAAAAAAAAATTCCATATTCAACGGAAACCAGAGAAATGAAAATCCGTGTGTAGTTATCAATTTGCAAAATACCTATTTGTACTGTCCGAGGAGGAAGTTTTACGCTCGTAGGGCCCATCTCTTGAAAGTTCTCTAATATCATTCTACTTTTTTAAGCTTTTGTGTGCTGTCTACAAACACTATATTCTCATTCAGTTTAATCCATTCATCCTCCACTCTTACCTTATAAAAGCACTTCTTTACATCCTTTCTAGCGAGTTTCTTCTTTAACTTCATGGAAAGGCCACTGGCTGAGTATAAATGTATCTGTGTGTGTGTAATGTTAAGGTTCTATACCAGTGTGATAACTACAGCCAAAGGCTGAAAATACAATGAAAAGAAATACTGACAATAAACAGGAGGATTATAGATACAAGGGCGTTAAACAGCATCATCATAAGAAAGAGATATATGGTCAAAAGGTAGCACTGAAAATACACTCTCTGAATTGTTGATGATGGCTAAGATGGGACTCTTTTCTCATTAGTATAGCCAAACTCGAATGGGTTCGATGCGGTTGTGGTGTCGATCTGTGACTCAGGGACGAGGGAGATAGGATGGCAGGATCTGACGGCGGCGAGGAGGGTGTAGAAGCTACACCCTCAACCGTCGGATGAATTTCAGGTGATGGCAGGAGAGAGTTGAGAGGGCCATTGTGCTAAGCGCCTTCATGTGTGTTGTGTTAATGGGACCGAGGATGATCTTGTATGCCTTTTCCTGCACCTTCCTTAGCTGTCCCTGCCGTGTAGTGGATAAGAGGAAGACCAAACGGGGGAGAAATAGAATTTGTGCAGATGCTCTTGAGATCAAGTGCAGGTACTCCAGATGTCTTGACTCCACAGTGAATGGGGAGGCGATAGTTGGGAGATATGATGATGGTACTGACGTGTTTCCTCCGGCTTATTTTGTCGTGCACAGCGTATACCTTTCGTATGTATGTGTCCACTTATGTTTGTGCCTTTCATTAGCAACATATATATATATATATATATATATATAT
>JAYMFT010150454.1:0-12632 GCA_038088735.1 Panulirus argus
TTTTTTTTTTTTTTTTTTTTTTTTTTTCTTTTTTTTTTTTTTTTTTTTTTTTTTTTTTTTTTTTTTTTTTTTTTTTAGGTTGTATTTTCTTTTGAGTGGCACTGATTATGTAATCATATGATATATGCACTGGTAGAAAACAGTTTTGTTAGTTTTTGCATTGTTTAGGAAGATTGGGTGAAAAGTTTGAGATGGACATAGGAATCTTTGAAGCAGAATCACCTTGACTTTTTAGTATTTACATATGCATGGGGCAGTAAGAAAGATGAAAGCAAGAATAGGAAGAGATAAAGAGCAAAGCTTGAGTCAGATGGAAAGAACTGATTGTTAGTTACTAGCTAGTGTGCAGATGATTATTTTTTTGCAGGCAAAAGATGTTAGACATTACTGGAGGAGAATATGTTTTATATGATGCGTAAAAGAGAATAACATCATTCATCTGTGTTGGGTCTAGATAAAACACGTTGTTGTAGTGGTCTGTCTATCTATATCTCTGACGCCCTTTTCCTTCCTGAACTTCTTCAAGGGTGAAGCTGTAGCATAAACCAGTAATACTTTTTGTGCATTTCAAATAAAGTGGCATACTTAGAATCTTCTGCATACATTTTGATTGCTCTTGTTGTGCGGATACTCAAATGTTTTAGATCCATAAACAGATCAGTATGAAATACAATTTACTTTCTATAGGTATGAGATGCAGGACTTCACTGGGTCACTGTTGGCAGAAGTTAGTGCATTACGGACCCAGCGACCTGCTTTCGCTCCCTTGTTCTCCAATCATCAGCTCTCAACAGGAACCACAACCTCTAGTGCCACATCTAGTGGATCTTGGTTGAAAGTTGCACCCTTACCACATTCCAGCAAAGTGAGTAAGAAAAGAGTACGTATCGCTGTTATTGGTTTGTGGGCTGCTTGCTTGGCAGACTGCTTTGTCTTTTGTTCTGTTCTTGCATATCATAATTAATTGTTTATTGCTTATAATGTGACTATTGGTTTTCCTCATATTTCCTCTTGTATACTTGGTTTTACTTTTTCACAGAGAAGGAATTATCTTGCCATAGCAATATATGTATGTCTGCATGTATTATTGAGATTCAGATAAAGCACTGATCTGTTTTGTTCTTGTAAAGATCTTGGAAAAGCAGTAAACCACTTGATATGGCAGTATGATTTAGTTTAGTTACCATGACATCAAACTATGGTTCATTGGCTGGTCTTAGCTGCATTTCTGTTGATGTTACAATTGATATAATAACTAGAGGATTGGCAGACCTGAAAAGTGACATATTGGGATAGCCTGAAACTAAGTTTACATGAGGTATATACTTACTGTATAAATGAATAGTTCACCAAGAACATTTGAATGCAATGAAATATCTTAATGATTTATTCCTTGATAGCTTTACTTTTCCCAGAGGTTGAGCAGAATGTTTACCTTTCTCTCATTTCCTTTAACAATACCACCATAAATCTTTTCAAACTTTTCATTATCATCAGAATGTATGATATGTTTTATGATGTTTTCAGTGGTTTTTTACCCTCACAGCTCAGTTGCTGACCATACTGTAATGTTGAACAGAGCAGCAACATAACGGCTTTGTTGGAAAGCAAGCAGTGGGGTAGAAGATATGTGACACCATTGTATTGTAAAACATACCTCCAACACTGCTGTCTTCACACTCATGTCCTGTAATGTTCATTGTAGGGGAATTAGGTGTTAACCACAAGGATTGGTTAGGATCCAACTGGAATGATCCTGGCAGAGACGAGGCCTTATCTTTTTCCCTCCTTAGTGATCCAGAACAGATAATTCAACAACCGACAGTAGTTCCTGACTGTCAAGATGACTTCAGGCATACTCAACTCTCTCTCTCCCTCTCACTCACTCACTCATAATGATTTCCAACAAACAAGTTGTGTAGTTACTTATATGTAATTACCTCATTGTAATGAAAAGGGAGAGAATTTTACATTCTTGGTGCTCCATCTTTTGAATATTCTTTACAACCATAAAACTTTTTAGATTTATGTATGTTGTGTGCATTAACCATGTCCTCAATCATTCTGTTCCATTCATCCACAATATACACTTTAAAGTACTTCTTTACATCTTTTTAACAAGTTTCATGCTTAATTTCGTGTTATGTCCCCTGCATGCTTTATCCCTATGTTTCTCGAAGAAGTGTTTATTGTCAAATGTCATCTATTTGTTCTAAAAACTTAAACATTGTGATCAGATCACCCCACACTCTTCTCTCTTCCAAGGTGGGCAAATTTAAAGCCTTTACCCTTTCCTTGTAACTTAGCTCTCTTAATTATAGTACAATCTTTGTTGCCTTCCTCTAGGAATCATACAGTGCATTCATTAGGGTGCAGAAAATCCACTCCTTACATCAAAATCCCACATGCATTTTACTTCATAGTGAGTCTTGTTGAGGTTGTATGTGGGAACAACTCGCTCCTCGATGCAAGCTTCCAATGCATCCAGTGAAGACACTGGACTGTCAAGGAATACATCTGTCTGTACATGAGTGCATTTGGGATGAGGATGCAACAGTGATACCAAGCTACTAGTGATCTTTAACCACAGTTTCCTTGGGTTTGCAGGTCACCACACCACAATCCTTCTGTTGTTTTCTTTTGTGTCTTTGGGCATGCAGCTCACCACACCAATATCCTTCTTTAGTGCCTTTAGTTTGAAGTTCAACAAACCACTGATCTTCCTTTGTCTTATCAAAATTTCTTCTTTTGTAAAGGAAAGTCTTCTTCAGTAAGTATAAGAGGCTTTTTAGCCTAATTGACGATGTTGTCAGGTCCCTGATGAGACTGCTGATGGCTGTCTACTCAGGTTTCCATCAGGGCCGTCTGGTCCATGCAGGCAACCAAGCATTATGAGTCCCTCCATAGTTTAGAAACCTTGGGGGAACCCTTTCTCCTTGAACAGTCATCTGTATGCATAAAGTAGAAACATTTTGACTTCTGCAGAAACCACATCTGGCATTAGAGTCACATTGTCAAGCTCTGTGTCCCCAACTCTGACATTTCTCACATAAAGTCAGTCTCCCAATGAAGTGTTCAACTTTGCAGGAGACATAGTCAGGGATGTAGACTTTTTCTGGTAACTGCCTCTTCCCAAGAGCTATAACTTTGATATTCTCTCTATCACTGACCCTTTCTCCAAGCCTTGATAAGAGGTGTGTTTTCTTGAAATAACTAATGGTAAATAAATTGGAAAGTTGTGTTCATATCTTCAAGTAAGTGGAGTTTAAAAGCTCTCCCTTGTTTAGAAACAACCCAGTAGAAAGATTTAAGGATGGCAGTTAGGCACGTAACATACCTTTGTTGCAACAATTTTATGATGCACTTTTTATGTTCATATGAAAGTGACCTTGTGAAACAAAGATTTATGCTTTGTGTGTGGTAAACACAGGTGAGATTCAGCAGAGGTGCTACTCTATGTATTAGGGCCATTTTAGACTTTGCCATGGCATTAGAGCCATTTTCTTCTAGAAACATATAAGCAAATAAAAATAATTGGTTGCAGAATCATGTACAAAATAGTAAATGTTATGCTTGATTATTCCCTTACACAGGAGGATGGGAAGCGAGAGCGAAGATCATACAAAAAGCGTCCACGGCGACATCACGGTCAGATTTCTTCTTCAGCATCATCCACACCCCCAACGCCTCAGCTCACTCCTACATACAGTCACCCTCCTGACCCATATACAATTGCATCAGCATACCCGCAGGTGAGTTACTCAAATATCTTATCATTTTTAATCTTATTTTTTAATCATTTTGAGATACTGTCCACATGGTAACTTTGTGCTGCATGCTATTTCTGATATTCAGATAGCAAATCATGTTATGGAAATAGCTAAGTCTGCCAATAAGAAACTGGGAGTCCTTTTTAGGTGTCAAAATTTCTTTTTCTTTTTTTCGAACAGACTAATAGGGGGAGGGAGTGTCTGTTAATGCCAAAAGTCCGTTAAATTGAATCTAATCATTCTTTGATAAATATACAGTTCGCTCACTTTCTTTTATCTCCTCTGTCACTTGATGCCATTTTGAATTGTAAGGACTGAAAAATAATTTCACAATTCTCTGCATGCAACCTGACATCTCGATAGCTTGAGGTAGACTGAGACCAAAACATAGTGAGTACACCCCACGCTACTAAAAACAAGTGGGATATGAAGTGCTCATGGTGCAGCATTTGAGATTTTTAAATTATTTCAATTATTATTAATTAGTGTGTTATTTGCCCGGTCCATTAAATCCAAAATCTGTTATATCGGGGTCAGTTAAATAGAGGACTTACTGTATTTATAAAAGGATTGATGCATCCTTGTATGAAGTACTGTTGTGACATCTGGGTTGTTTCTAGCTCTGCATCTTTATTTGACAAAGTTGAGTCCAAAGCAGTCCAGTTTATTAGCTCTCCCATGCTAATTTAAAAACTTGTCCCACTTACTTTGAACAGCAATGCTAGTTCACTTTACCTCTTATGTAGGTATTACTTTGTTATTTTCATGAGATCTGTCTAATGTTCCTAATGGCTACTTCTGTCAGATTCTCCTATTTATTACTTCTGCCTAATGTTTCTATTTAATAATCTTGCTGTGGTTTCATTGTGTTACATATGATAGCTAGAGAATGAACATGAGTGAATGAGGACTTTCTTTGTCTGTTTCAGGCACTTCCTTGCTAACGCAGGAAACGGTGAACAAATATGAAAGAAAGAAAAGAATAGAAAATATTTATATATGAAAATTTATTTCTAATGCAGAAGTCAGTAATTTTTCCTTCTTTTTTTTATCATGATTAACTCAAAAGCTTCCCATTACATTTTCATACCCTTTTTGTTCCTTAAAATTTAAACTGTTTAGATCTCTAGCGCCAAGGATATGATTTGGAAAGTAATGTTGGAATAGAATTAGAACGGGACTCTTTACTTTGTTTTTGAATTTGAAAATTGTTCTGATACCGTTGACAGAAATTGTTGCCAGAGAAGGCAAGCAAACATGGAGAATATAGATCATAAGGAAAAATTTTTTTTCTTCATGGGATTTCTCACTTTTGATTTTATTTTTCAGTTGTGTTGAAAATACATTTTATCTTTTTTTTTTTTTCTTTTTTTTGACATCCTTCCAGGACCCAATGGGATATGTACCTCCTAGCTCAGAAGATGAGGTAGCTTCACCCTCACAGTCAGAAGCAGAGGAGGAAAATGAACCAGACGGTTTCTACACATTCAGGAGAAAAAAATATACTAGTTACCATGCAGTGAGTAATATATTATGCTGCTTGCTTCTTGCATATTTGTAGAACAAGGTTCATATTTTATAAAGTTATCTTACATTCTTAAATCAAAGGGCAACAAAATTGATGCCAAAAACAAGGGAGCTAATGTACGGGGAGGGATTGGAGGCTATAAGTTTACCCAGCTTGAAAGAATTAGAAAGTTAGACGTGATTGCAACTTCTAGATTTCTAGATTGCATTGATGAAATCAAAGTGATTAGTTTTTCGAAATTTGCAAAGAAAGGGCATAAAGGAGGTAGAGCAAGCACAAGTAAGCATGAAATCTGTTGGAAAAGATTTAAAGAAGTATTACCTTAGTGTTAGGGGATAGCAGAGAAAGAATACTGCACACGTATCACCAGCATGTTGTTGAAGGTGACTAAGATGGACTTGAAATTCTTCCTTCTTCTATTACTTTACAAAAGAAGGAACAGAGAGCAAAGTGAGTGTCATTTTCCTGTAAGGCTCAGCCATCCATTCTAGAGGCTACCTTGTTCATGTGGGAAATGGTAATCGTGCGTAAATGAAACAAAAATGAATGATGACAAAGAAATCTCAAGTGATGTAGAATTCCTTCCTCTTTTTGTATAATTAACTCCCTCCTCATTCTGTATAATTGGGTCAATACAATTAGATTAATACATGCACATGCAACTTCTAAAACATTATGGTGACATCAGAAGTAAGCAGTTTTTCAGAAGAAACAAGGATACAACAACTAGTGATCATAACATGAAATTAAGCAAGAAACTATTCGGAGAGTTATTAAGAAGTATCTTAAGAGGATAAGAGTAGTAGATGAATAGATTAGATTGAGTTTTGGCATGTTCAATGTTGACAGTATACAGGAGTTTAAAAGCCTATATGATATCAGAGAAGTTCAGGAGACAGGGACTCATGAGTGTAAAACTTCGTCTCCCAACAATTCAGATACGTACTTAATTACATAACCTTTGTTCTTATTCCTAAGGTTTGTTTACAAGATCATACTTTTTTTATCTTCAGCCTCGGGAAGGCAACTGGCCATGGGTCCCTCCGGATGAAGGTGGAGGAGGTGACCCTAGATTTCGATTTTCACTCACCTCCTTGGCACATACTACTCGTCGATGTATTGGCTTTGCTCGCCGAAGAGTTGGTAGAGGGGGCAGGTAACTGAAAATCATACTGTAGTGAAGATTTATGCTTTATATGTGACTCATGTAATTCTAACCCTTTATTTGTTCTTAATGTGTTTTGGTGGCTCTTATGTGCCATGCCAGATTGTTATGTGATGATTTAAATGTTATTTATATCTCTAATGCTTGTTCCAGTTGGAACTCCCACAAGGGGGTGGTCACAGCAATGGAGTCTCAGTAACCAGTGAACTCCAAAGACACAGGCAGAGGGCTACTCTAGTGCAGTGTTTGCAGAGCTTTTACCTGACATTACCTGAACTTGAGGCTCACCTACATATATTTTGAACCACTACCTCCACACCTTCTCTCATGTGTACTGCTTACATTATAAAAGCTCTTAGCATCACTCAGAAGTCTTTAATGTTCACCGTAGAGTGAGGATTAATCCTCATGTTTTATTTCATTTTAATTCCTTGCATATTTTATCCCTTTGTCTTTTCCAGCTATCCTACTTTATACTTTTCTACTGATGTGTAGTTGCTGAGGCGACGTGTGTTTTCCATATTCTTTATATCTTCGTGAAAGTATGAGAGATATCACATATTTAATATCCTGGCCGTTATGTAGCATACCCCTAAAAAAGTTTTGAGCAGTTCCATTGGGTCTTTAGAACCTACGTTGGTGTAGATGGTCATTAGCCAGAATATGTTTGGGGAGACTCTTATATATGACGCCATACCCAGAATGTAGGAAAAAAGAGAAGGGTGAGGCACTCTAGGCTAAGAAGCGGCACTAGATTTCTCTAGTTATGGCAACTTGAGGGAGTTCCAGTTAGGAACAGGCATTATAGATATAGATAGATAGACATATTCCTGATGAACAGATATCTTAGGGTGTGTGTATAAGTGTGATTATGCATATTAATGACTGTTTCTTTTATTCAAACAGAATGTGGTTAGATAGAATAAGTACCCCGCTTGATGATCTATTACTCAAGACGGACTTTAGAGATGTGGGGCCTAATGGCCTTACAGCAACAAATGATTTCCTCCATGAGGTTAAAACTGAATGGTAAGTAATAATGATAGAAAAAAAAAATTCTATATAGTTAGAATTTAATGATAAGTACCATTCAGAGTTATATACCTTGTAGCATGAAATCATTTCATTAGTTAAAGGTCAGGATCTTTTCTCACAGTTGTTTGTAGGGTGTATAGCTCTTGCTCATTATTCCAAAACCCTTTTTATACCCACTTATTATGCAGGAGGGTGAAAGGCGTGCCTAGAATAGAGTGAAATGGAACGATGTGGTATACCAGGGTCGACGTGCTGTCAGTGGACTGAACCAGGGCATGTGAAGCATCTGGGGTAAACCATGGAAAGGTCTATGGGGCCTGGACGTGGAAAGGGAGCTGTGGTCTCAGTGTATTACTCATGACAGCTAGAGACTGAGTGTGAGCGAATGTGGCCGTTTCATCTGTTTCCTGGCGCTACCTCGCCGGTGCAGGGGGTGGCATTGCTAATTCCCGTAGGGTGGGGTGGCATCAGGAGTGGATGAGGGCGAGCAAGTGTGAATATGTACATGTGTATATGCATGTGTATGTGTATGTTTGTATATGTTGGTATGTATATATATATGTACTGTGCATATATGTGCATGTATATATATATATGCGTGTATGTGGGGGTATGGGTCTTTCTTCGTCTGTTTCCTGGCTCTACCTCGCTGATGCGGGAAACAGCGATCAAGTATAATAATAATAATAAAGAAAATGTGTGTGTGTGTGTGTGTGTGTGCATGCATGCGTGCGTGCGTCATTAATGAGATGGCCTTGATGATTGAAGGATTCATTTGCCTGTGCCTAATCTGGTAATATAGAAAGAAAGAAAGAATGTTTGGGCTGCAAATGTGCCGGATGTATGATGTAACCCTCCCAATGGCATAATATATACATATAGCACTTTGCAGTCATGTTGAAATTTCCAGTAATATATGTATCATTATTCAGATATATGCATAATTTATAAAAAAAAATGTATAAACATTTTCTTTGCTTTCTGGCAGTACAAAAATTTTTCACCATCTACCATGCTATTTTGATGGTTATTGACAACCCTGCTAGAGAAATTTCAATAATCCAGACTGTATATGGTACATTCAAGGTGTACCATAAACAGGACCTTACCAGTCAATAGGCTTAAAGAGCTGAGGTACACCGAGAAGTTTGAGGCCATAAATTTGTCCAGTGCGGAAGAAAGGAGAGTAAGGAGTGACTTGATCATAATGTTTAGATAATTAAACTTAGTATCATCAAAGGATGGTTCTTCAAAAGATGTAAAGATAGAACAACAGTAAGCCATAACATGAAGTAAGATATATTTGTGAATAGTTGTGAAGAAATACTTTATACTGTAGTATAAAAGTAGTGGATGATTAGAGTAAACTTAGTGATGAAATTGTGAATGCAGATATCATATTCATACATAAGTTGAAAGTTGTATGATTGAGAAAGTTATTGAGGTGGGGTCCATTGAGTGCAGAACTCCTTATACCATACAAATAGGTAATTATATTACAAACATACTGAACGATATATCTGTATGTATGATAAGTGCAGTCTGCACACACTGAAGATGATAATCAGAAAGTAAATGAATAACTAGCTGCAACAAAACAGAGATTTAAGAAAGAAAGTCATGAGCAATAAATCTCAGATTTTTGTAAGAGAATGAACTCCAAGACAAAAGAAAAGGAACAGTGGATTGTGTATTCCTGAGCTGCCAGAAAGTGTTTTGACACTGTACCACTCGAGAGGTTGGTAAAGAAGCTGAAGCTTGAGGCAGAAATAATGGTGGAAACTCTTGAAATGGATAGAAATTACTTTATAGGAGAATGAAGTTCATGAGATGAGGCCCCACAAGTGTAGATCTTTCTCCTTGTACTTTACAAAAGAGCAATTATAATTCACACAAGGTTGACGGCAGTGTTCAGTGGATGGTGCTATAAGTATATAGAGTAAATGGAAAGGTACTATATGCAGTCAAGAGTTTTTACGAGGAGAGTAAGTCATGTATATAAGTATGAAGGGAGGAGGACAGTTGGTTTTTGATGAAGGTGAATCTAAAGATGTGATGTCCCCATGGTTATTTAATCTGTTCATGGACAGGATAGTGAGGGAGGCAAGTGCAAAAGTCTTAAAGTGAGGGGGCATGTCTTCTTTATGTTGGGGCATGGGATGTAAATCTGTAGTTTTTTGTAAATGTGAATGGGAGAATGTGTTAAAGAAGAAAGGTGATAATGAATTTGAGTAGTAAGGTAGTGAGGTATAGCAGCAAGGTGAGACATGTGAGTGTAAATTTAAATAGGGAGGAGAGGACTTGGAGGAAGTGCAGTGCTCTGGGTGCTTGGCAGAGGACATGACAGTAGATGGAACCATGGGGTGTAAAGTGAGTCATTGAGGTGAAGATCCTGGGTGCAGAATCATGTGAAAGAAGTCAGTTTTTGTAAGGGCACATATGGATATGTTTGAAGTTATAGTAGTCCCAGCACTGTGGGTGGATGTTACTTAGGCCTTGAATGCAAAACAGAAAAGAAATCCAAAGAATGACATATGGCATGAGGCAAATTGACCTTAGAAAAATGGATTTCAGAGAGAGGCATGGTAGTAAGCACAATCTGAATGAATGGACTGTCCAGGGTTTGCTGAAACGAAGAGTGAAAATAGCCTAATTCAGTGGATCTCTGTGGCCAGAGTGGAAGGGGAGATTTAGAATTATGTTGCATGAGAATGGAAAGTGAGGCAGAACATGTAAGGATAAAGTAAAGGAGGGTTTTGGCTATCAAGGCCTGAACATTTGAGAAAGTGATCGGCTTGCATTGGGTGGAAAAGACAAGACTGATATGGTGAATAGTGACAGTGTTTGGGATTTATGGTTCTGGATAAGGCATATGATAGGATAGATGGAGATGCTGTGGGGACGGTCTTAGAATTAACAGTTTGTGTGGAAAGCTACTAGAAGCAATGGGGAGTTTTTTCAAGGGTGTAAGGCTTGTGTACGAGTAGGAAGAGAGGGTAGGGAATGATTCTAAGTGAATGTTGGTCTGCAGCATGGATGTGTGATGTCACCATGGTTGCTCAGTTTGTTTTTGGACAGGTTGGTGAGGAAGGTAAATACGAGAGTCTTGGAGAGAGGGGTGAGCATGTAGTCTGTTGGAGATGAGAGGGCCTAGGAAGTGTTAGTTGTTGTTTTGCTGATTATACAGCATTGATGGCATATTCGAGTGAGAAATTGCAGAATTTGGTGACAGTTTTGAAGAGTGTATGAAAGGAAAGAGCTGAGATTGAATATGAATAAAATGGACAAGTTAGTTGGGGTGTGAGTTTGAATGGAGAAAAATTGTAGGAAGTGAAGTGTTTTAGATATTTGGGAGCAGACATGGCAGCAAATGAAAGTATAGAAGAAGAAGAGAGTCATAGGGTAGGAGAGAGGTTGAAGGTTCTGGGAGTACTGAAGAATATTTGAAAAGAGAGATTGTTTTCTAGGAGGGCAAAAATGGGTGTGTTTGAAGGAAAAGCAGTACCGACAATATAATATGGATGCAAGGCATGGGCTATAGAAAAGGCTGTGCAGAGGATGTGTTGGAAATGAAATTTTTCAGGACAATATGTGGTGTGAGGTGGTTTAATCAGTTAAGTAATGAAAGGGTAAGGGAGATGTGTGGTAATAAAAGAGTGTGGTTAAAAGAGCAGAAGGTTGTGTGTTGAAATTGTTTGGACATACAGAGAGGATGAGTGAGGAAAGGTTAACAAATGGGTTAAATGTGTCAGAAGTGGAGGGAACGGAGAGATTGGGGAGACCAAATTTGGAATGAAAGGATGGAGTGAAAAAGATTTTGAGCGATCAAGGCCTGAGCATGAAGAAAGGTGAAATGTGTGCACGGGATGAAGTGAATTAGAATGATGTGGTATGCTGGGGTTGACATGCTGTCAGTGGACTGAACTGGGGCATGTGAAGCTTCTGGGGTAAACCATGGAAATGTCTGTTGGGCTTGGTTGTGTATAGGGAACTGGTTTTGGTGCTTTACACATGACAGATAGAGAATGGATGTGGCCTTTATTTGTTCCTGGTGCTGTCTCTCTGACACGGGAAACGGCGATCAAGTAAGAAAAAAATACATATCTCAAAGTTTGTCTATTTATCTTGAGAGAATCAAAGTAAAAACGTAGGTGAATAAATCACAGAAGTAAAATTTGGTTGTCAGCATCACATCTGCAGACAGGTGAGGTATGATAAAGTACCCACAGTTATCAGTCTCGAAGTCATGTGTCCTCCCTTGTTTTTTAGTGTAAATACCAATATCCACTGACAGTACTGACATATGATAATCTTACTTGTTGCTTCTTTAATTTACATGTTGTTTTGAATCAGGAATGGTTGAAATTTTGGAAAATACAGTGTATAAGTACATATGCAATATTATTTAAAATGCATAAAGTTATATATTGGGGAAAGAAAACACCACAGGTAGTTATAATTTTTTTGACTGGTTATTAGTCTTTGGTATAAGAGATACTCAAAATCCAGAGATTTGAAATCTTGGAACTCCTTGGCTTCAAGGTTGCAGGATTTGAGACTTTAAAGTGTATAATGAAGGTTAAGTTTTTAAGTTGCTGCTGGTTAATGAAATATCTAACAAAAATTATTAGTGAAATTTCGGTATTGCTGATGAGAGGAATGAGTAAATTTAAGTATAACTAAACATGCATCTCTGTCATTTATGTCGTACCTTAGGCAAACCAAAATAAAGCTTCCACTCTAAAAACGATTATTGTTGCTGGGAGACTTAATGAGATGGTTTATGAATTTTTGAGTGTTTATTATAAAATGTGTCACTTTGTCCTTTTCTTTTTTTGTATATATATGTATAAATATTTGATGGATTAATGTGGGATGAAAGAAGTATAATTCTATAAATATTTGAAATTCTTACGGTATTTTATCAAAACACCTCTTTTTGTAAATTGAATAGTAAAATATTCTCATGTAAAGTGTGTAGAGATTAGTAAGTACCTTATCACTTTCTATACTCAGATATCATATGAAATATATCTGAATGTTGGATACAGTGTATAGTGTTTGGGAAACCTGTAGTGTATATATATATATATATATATATATATATATATATATATATATATATAGATATATA
>JAYMFT010150465.1:0-12632 GCA_038088735.1 Panulirus argus
CGAAATAAAAATAGAACTCTCTCTCTCTCTCTCTCTCTCTCTCTCTCTCTCTCTCTCTCTACCCTACCGGTAGTGCGGTGAACGCTACGCGCTAGCCCAGTCCTTCGGCAAAAGTTGTCTTCCAGGGTATATTCTCACGTAGATGCATCCTCTCCTTCCAGTGTCGTAAGCATCCATCAGTGCAGAGTCAACGATTTCTTCTCCCATAAACCATTTGCCCTCCTTAGAATCCTCAACCATATTTACATATCGGTCCAGAGTCACTGGACCTATCGAGTGATCATTATCAACAGAACTACATGTGGACATGTAGTAGAGTCTGATGTATCATTGCATGTAGTGTACAATACAGTAGATGTGGCTACAGCGTGAGATTAATGAATTTATAGTTATCCCTCGTTGGTTTTAATGCGTATTAAACTAGTCTGTATCTGTTAGTTTGGTTGAGAGAGTTAAGGTCCTTAAAGCTTGGCACATCTTTCTTTCACTGTTTTCAGCCGCTAACTGGAGAAGGAGGGATGTTCTTGAAAGCGGGAATGGTATCTTTGTGACTCATAACCTCTCATCCCGATGTATAGCCTTTACAAGCCCACAATGGTGAGCAATATTTGTTATATATGTTTTGCAGATCATACATGAAAAAAGGTAATATAATTACATCCATTCGGTACACCATGTTGGACTTTGAATGTACATTACATGTAGATGAAATGTACTCTGAATGATTATCAAACAAACACTCACATAACTATTAAATCTAACTGTTGTTTCCGGTTGAAATATTTGATACGTGTACAGTGCTCTGTTGCAGCTTTCATTGTATAATTGCTTGTTATAGCAGTAATAACTGTCGTCATTTATTGAACATTTCTGTTAACGATAAAACAAGAATAGAAATTTTGTTTGAAGTCCATATTTTTCAACAATATGTTGTGTGCATCCTCTTAAACGGAAGCCATTAAATTGCTGGATCTCTGCGCGAAAAAAGGAAAAAAAAAAAATCATACGTCAGGCGGAGGTAATGCTTTTCGAAATTAAAATGAAACCAGTCAAATAAGAAAGGATGACGGATGAAGAACAATTACTTAGGTTTCGATAACGGGATACATGACACTGTCAGCAACCAGAATCCATCCAAGTCTTGTAAGCGGAACTCTCCTTCAGGAGGATGGTGATGATGGTGTCTTCAAGACGGTAACAATGCTTGTAGGTCGATGTCAAAGAGTTTCCAGGTCATTACCAATTTCTCCAGATTCCTAACTAATGTCCCTGGTACATTCATTCCATGTGCTTGAGACAAAGGAATCTCTTCGGCAAGCCTCCTCACCTGAAAGTAAACCAGGTCAAGAATGTAAACCATACCTCATAATGGAGTATGAGGTATGGTTAATGAAGGCATGCCTCATCTTCCCGAGAAGGTCTTCCCGCCTCATCATTACGAGAACGTTGTCCCGTTGGTTGCCGGGTGATAAGCGAACAGCAATGGCCTTCAGTTGAAGGCATCAGCCATTATGTCATCACGGGTGTATTGTGTATGGTGGGAAGCTCCTTCCAGGGATTATAGCTGTAGAGGACCTGTCTCCCACAGTCTCTCTCTCTCTCTGAGCCTTTGTCTCGTTCACTAATGGAACACTGAAACGATCTGATTGTAGATGTGAAAAAAAAGTCTTAATTGAAGCTTTACTGCAGAAGTAAACGAAAGGCGATTCCCATCATAATAGCATGTCTCCCGCTCTCGTTATTATATATACCAAAGGTATCCTTTTGTGCTTTTTCACAGGCCAGTGTTGTTTTGTATTATTTGTCTGACGTGCAGTTCAAATATTTTACGTTAAGTATGCTACAGCAGTCGATTGGCATTAAATCAAACAAGAGTTACAGGTATCAGAATATTCTAAGTGGTGAGGATGTTGGCGTAATGATTTCCAGAAGGTTAGGAGTGTTAGATTCGATCTTTCATACATGGGCTTCAGCAGCGTGACTTTCGAGTTTGTATCTCAACTCACAACCGTCTGCTGGAAATGGCCAACTAGGAATCGTAAACATAGAAGGTAGGTTAGAATCACTTACCTTCCTCGTGTTGAGTTGAAGGAAATCTGCCAATGTGACCCCCAAGGAATGGCGTTCACGTGACAGAGGTTTGGATAAAGGTATCTTTCACGATGTTTTGTGTGATTTAGACTCAAATTACTTCCATGAGTGATGTATAGATATTACTGTCTAATTGGTAATGAACATTGAAAACCATATGCATTAGTGTGAATATCACCTAATCGTTCCTTATCCCTTGAGAAATATCCATAAACATTGTTTTCCTCTAATAAATAGTCGCAATTGTTGATTTCTTCTTTACGCCACCTAGAAACATGTATCAAAATATGATTTCATGAAGATCGGGGAGAGAAAAAGAAATTAATGCACTCAACGATCAAAAGAGATACGAACAGTATTGGTGGTCAAGAAACACCAAAGGGTCATCACACACACAGACTCTGAGGTCAGTCGTGCGGGACTGGATGGAGACCAGGTCAAACCCTGTTGCATCAGATAAGATTTTCCACTTTTCTTTTTCCTCTTTAATCTGACGAAGTTCTCGAAACTGTATTTTCATGGCAATCGTACCCCCTTTTTTTTTCACTTGTTCGCCAGCATATTGATGTTTTATTCCTCCGTCTATCTGTACTTTTAATTCACTTTTATTTCCCAAGTTTCGTTTACTAATTCTCATAAGAAAAATCAAACGTTCCCATGTTTGTACAATAGCTTAGCCCATCTGAGCATTATCTCAGCGATACAGGATAACCATCGTTTATATGATCGATAATCTTATAGGAAGAACAACATCTAATTACGATACCTTTTCATCTATATCCCAACACTTTCGTGTATCTTAGGCACTCATTTATGGCTACAGCTCCGGGCGTGAGACGCCATGACTCGTCAGTTAACCCATTTTGTCTTGCCTGTAAACTCCGCAAAGATTTGATATCGTGAATGCGACGGTAACGCTAGAATGTCATGTTATATAACAGGAATACAAAGTGAATGCGAAGGAATACATGATCTGACCTCGCTGACCTCCAATCGACATTCCTGATAACAGTCCTTGAAACTGATTGCTTCATCCCCATCGTCAACAGTAGATTAAATAGCTGTGCCGATGCAGTTCCAGAAATCAACGTTGATATTCTAGTAAATCACTTAACATCAGCAGTCACAAAGAATAACCTTTTTCTGTAAACAGGATATATCACACGCGTAAAGAAGAAAATGACTGAACATTCAGAATTTGCTAACTAACCGGAAGCAACGTTTATGCAATAGGATAATAAGCACCGTGAAAGTTAATCACCATTTCTGTGTCACTGCCTAACGAGAATTGTGGGAATTAGTTGACCTTACTTTACGTCATGAGATAATGAGAGCCGTGGAATTGGTGAAAACATACATACTGCATCAGTGTTGCCGCAATGTTGTTGCTGGGGCTAACCTTTGAAAGCAAAGAGGTGCAAATTGATTTATATATATATATATATATATATATATATATATATATATATATATATATATATATATACATATATATTCCTGCTAGCGTTTTCACGTGAATTTTGTATACGTCTGTGTGCCAAGCTTCCCAATGGCGTTTTATTTTGAGAATCGACAGCGTGTCGGTCAAAAATGCCTCCCTAAATATAAAAAGACTAACTCTAAGTTCTCTTAGAAGCGACGGTTTTCTCTTTTTCTCCGGGTAAAATGAAGATGGTTTATGGATGAATTATGTCGGTGAACCATTCCAGTATTAAGTCATCTCAGAAGAACAAAAGAAATGAAGAGTTGATTAGTAGCATTTTCTAACAGTTTCGTGTCACCATTTCTGTGCTTAGTGCCGTTCTAACACCAGTTGGATGTGTGGCCAGTTAGTCAATGGTATGTAGGATGAGTACTCGCTGAAGCTTATCTTTAGTTCTTGTTTTTCAAAACTTTGCTTAATGTTGGACCGGTAAACGCGTACCGACCATCACAAGACGTGGAGTGTTGCCACGTCTCTTATAAAACCCGTCAACTGAAGGGCAAACACGCAATGTATATCGAGTTTCCCTTTTGTGTGTGTGGGGGTAGCCCGTGTTACAGAGTTCATCTAAAGCTGAAGAAAATGGGAGGTGATGACGTTAACAACAGGTCACACACAGGCGCGGGTTGATTTGTACCAGTCCAGCGAAACGTCAGCTGTCCAGCATTTTGCAGCTGGAAGCCCTTCGAGTTCATTCAGAGAGTCGATGTAGCATTTCCCGTAAATGATTCCCAGAGGTCTTCTCAAAAGCGGCTCAAGTATTCCAGGCGACTGCTGCTGGGTCAGAGCTCCGTGAAAAGCAGGTGATACATATTCACGGACAGGTCAGAGGAAAGTTTTGCAGAAGAACTGCGAGATTTTGGCTAGATGGATGAACCTTTATCAGTGGCTTCTCTCTCTCTCTCTCTCTCTCTCTCTCTCTCTCTCTCTCTCTATCTCTCTCTCTCTCTCATTTCTTCCTTCGTACCTCCTTTTTGGTTTTCCGTTGTAATAAAAGTATTTCCTTCGCCTTACTACGCTAAACTAATGCGCTACGATGCTGTTGGTATAGTATATACTACTACCGCTTATCCATCAGCGTCCTTTTTTTGCTTCATTACTCGCACCAGTAATTATCAGTTCCGTCGACTGCGTTCGATACCTTGGTAATGTGTATGTTTTATTTGTCTGTTTGTTTTTCTTTAGTCAGGGAACTGATTGTAGCTTTGATTTTATCTGGTTGTCACCGCATCGAACACGCTGGATGTTGTTTCGAACTGATTGATTCTGGTGTCGATGCGCGACAGTGATTGCGAGGAGTGACGCTGGAGGGAAGTCGATTGCTTTGTTTGTCGCAAAACCGACTTGATTTTTCGGACTTTAGATGCATTGTGCTCGCAACGCTCAGTGCTTTGTGAGTTCCGATGATTGCTTTCAGTAGTAACACATCGCATTAATCAAGTTCATCACCACAACAGGATGATGTTTGAGTTCAGTGCTGATGTTGAGGTACGTGGCAATACGTACGTGCATTGCCCGTTCCGTCCGTGGAAATCGCCACGATGTTGTTACGCCGTCCTTATTCACCTTTAGTATGATTTGTCTCTACGTGCAGACGAACTCGAGGTCTTGCGGGTAAAAAGGCATATTCTGAACAAGGAATTCCGTAATAACTATCAACTTTTTTCTTTGTGTTTGGTAAAAAAAAAATAAAAAATCATATGCACTAAACTAAGGAATATTGTTTTAATCATCAGCTCTTAATGACCCACTTGTTTTGTTCTCGGTGATATTTATTTTCTTCTGTTTGTAATGCCTTTGCTAAAACAAATTTTGGACAGCAGAAATAATTCTTGAAGGAAAAATACGCCGCATATTCTTGGTCGAGAATCCACAACAGGTTTTCTATCGACACAAGCGGAGAAATAAAACATGGACTCCCCGCAGATTCTATTACAGATACATAACATTGTGTTCCTCACTCAGTCTGATCTAACAGGAACTCAGACATTGAAGGAAATTCACTGGCCAATGTGATGTTCGAGAGGGCACCGAACCCGGACAAACTTGTTTCCCTGATGGCATAGGAAACAGATGGAGACGCGGAGTGTTAGTGTTGGTCGTAGAGCCTGGCGTATGCAAGGAAATGCCGTTGACTTTCGGCCTCTCTCTCTCTCTCTCTCTGGATTTACGTAATAAAACAACTCTCACTTAAAACGAAACCTATTTGAAACTGTGATATTCTCACTGAAACCACAGCGCTCCTGTTCACAGCCAAACGCCACAGACCTCTATGTGATTTTCCCCTGACCACGACATATTCCTTGGTTGAGGAGACGGACACGGACTCGAGCACCAGCAAAGTGTCGGTATCGGGAGGGAAGATGGGTAAGCTAACGAGTGTGCGGAAGTAAGGAATAGAGATAAACAGGTAGAAGACAGCATAGACAGCGATCCGACTTATAAACTGTCCCAGGCTAACTTCCAAACTTGACCACCTTGCCCTACGTCGCAATGTTGGTACACTTTCCCTTTTCTCTAGGTATTACTTTGGCTTTTGCTCCCGAGAGCTGGCTGCTTCTCACGTATTTATTGTGTGGCCATCGGCAACTCAAGGGTGTGCCGTTTTGATAACTGCTTCTTTCTCAATACGTCGAAGCTTTGGAAATCTCTACCTTCTCATGTCTTTCCCAATAACTATGACCTGGCTCATTTCAAGAGACAGGTCTTTCGCTTTCTCGAAAATTTGTAAATACTTTCCCTGTCTGTTTTTCCCCCTTTCTCAATTCTCTCTATTTTTCAATCAGGGCCCGGCCTTGATGTGGACTTTTGTCCGTGACTGGAGCCTTCAACATGAACATTAAAAAATATCCTCACACTCCTGGCACCACCATATTCACACTCCTGCTAACGCCATCATCACACTCCTGACAACACCATCATCATACTCCTGCCAACACCATTATCACATTCCTGCCACCACCATTATCACACTCCTGCCAACGCCATCATCAAACACCTACCAGCACCATAATCACACTCATGACAAAACCATCATCACGCTCCTGCCAACATCATCATCACACTCCTGCCAACACCATCACCATACAAACTAATTTTTTCTGTGTCTATGTTTTCAAGTGGCCAGTTTTATGCCTTATTCGTTCTTCAGCACACAGGAATGCTGCCCACCTTGTAAGGCGCACGATCTCGTTTTTCTGAAGTCTGTTTGAAAACATTTAATCATATTAGGTGTATTTGACAGAGTGAATTATCAATAGGACTTTTCAGTCATTATCTTGCAATGAAAAGGTTTAGGTCTTTGTAATTTGAAAGATAACTAATTATCTTATCAATGGAGATCAAACATGTAAAATCGAGATATGTAAATATGTAAAATAGATATGTGCCCAGACCTACAGTATACTATGTTTACAATCCTCCCGCTTTTGCTCCTCACCCCAACTTCACCGGCACCCACTTACCTTGTTTTGGTCTTTCACACAGCTCTAAACTGCAAGAAAAAGTCAGTTTGCGAGAAGAATGGCGTGTGTCAAGCTTCGGGTTCGTCCTGTGAGGGCAAGGTTCTCGCCAAAGGCTGCAATGGGAAGGGATGCCAATGCTGCCTTCGTAAGTATGCTGTCAGTACTGTAGTGTGGTCCGTTGTGATGCCTATTTCTTTCTTTGTATCACCAAACTTTGCCACTCTGTGCCTTCTCATGCCTTTCGGTACAGCTTCGTCCTGCCCTTAGAGAAAAAGAAAAATCACTCCCTCTAAAGCCATTTGATTATCATTCCTTTCCCATTCTATCTTTTCTCTCTTTTGCATATTTTATACATTATTTAAGGTCCAGTCTTCGTTGAGGACCCTTGTCGGTGACTGGAAGCTTCCTAGCAAAGTACTTCATCTGATCAAACCTTTCTCATGACGTAGGCAGCATGCGAGGAACATCTTGGAATCTTTATTATAGCTCAGCTAACTCTAGTTTTCAAGTGAAAAACTGCTCAAGTGCCACAATCATTGACATTCTGTACTACGCATAGCCCCAACTTTATCAGGATATCTGACTTTTAACAGTACTATAAATACTGAAAGATTCTCTTAAGCTTCCATTCTTTGGTGAACCTTGTATTCCTTTACACACGTTTGCTGCATAAACACTTTCTTTCTTCTGCACCCTTCGTTACCATCATCAGAGAAAATATGTTTTGTGGCGCTGAATCCTCATTATAAAGCCTCTTTCGAATGAAGTACAGACTTATATAATTTCTCTAAAGTACCCTAGAAAATACAAAGGAATTCAAAGAGCAGTAGACCACTAGTTCCTTTCAAGGCTGTTTGTGGAGGTGGAAGTAATAATTAGAAAAGCTGAAACTGCTGCGGTAAGATGAAGCGAAGTAGTCGTCAAAAGTACCTCTCGTGCTGTTTTCAACTACCCCAATTAATAAATCAGTTAGGTAGCTATTTAGACCGAGAACATAAACGCCTTTGATCATTTCGATTTCCTGTATTGAATCCCATTTCAAAATTCTCTTTTCTGACCAAATCGTCTTATCGGCTTTCCTAGTAATTTCTTTTTCTGTCAAGAAATCATCATTGTTGCCGCCGCTGTACTCTCTTGTCCATGTCATTTCTGAAGCAGGATGACTGAAACGGAGTCCCGAATTCAGACTGGGGACTCACCAGTGACTCACCAGGGACTCACTAGGGACTCATCAGATATTAGGGATCTGTTTCTTTTTTCTCACTGTTTCTCTTCATTGCTCTCTTTGCTTTCCGTCGTTTCCCCGTTTCTACAATTGATATGTAATACTTTGCACTTATTGATGTCGAACTTGATTGTCCATCAGCTGATGATATTCAATTTCTGTTACAGATTATTTTTTTCCTGCTTAGTATCGTCTGTGAATTTTGAAATCTTAAAATGCAGCCTATTGTCATTAACATATATGAAGAATATCTATCTATAAGTGTCATTAACATTTGTAAGAAAGTAAATCTTTCCAAAACCCTTCCCCTAGCAGACCACTTGTTACGTGTAACTGACCTGAGACTTGACCATACCCTTCCATATGAAAACTTTGATTTTTTTAAAGTTCTCCATCATTACAGAGGAAGTATTATGTACTTCCATCAAGTCATAAATCACATCCTTCTCTTTTTCCATTCTGTTTGGAATCTATTTATCAAACAATGTTTAGTTTATAAAGTGAATTATGCCCAGAAAGCTTGAACTTTTATCTAATGTTTTAGACAATGCTAAAAGGTTTAAGTCTAAGTGAAAAAGAATATGTTTAATTCTTTTATCACTGATGATTACGCACTTGGTACCAGAAGTACAGAGCTGAACAGGAGCATGCAATGTTTGCATCATCTTTGTTCCATTTTCACCGGCACCCACTCACCTTGTCTTGGTCTTTCACACAGCTCTAAACTGTAAGAGAAAGTCAGTTTGCGAGAAGAAGAATGGCGTGTGTCAAGCTTCGGGTTCGTCCTGTGAGGGCAAGGTTCTCGCCAAAGGCTGCAAGGGGAAGGGATGCCAATGCTGCCTTCGTAAGTATGCTGTCAGTACTGTAGTATGGTCCGTTGTGATGTCTGTGTCCTTCTCTATACCAGCAAGCTTTGGAGCTCTGTGCCCCCTCATACCTTTTCTAATGTATTGTCTTACAGTTCCTCCCGTCCCCTTTAAAAAGAAAGTTTCTCTTTTTCAAGTTCTTCAAAGTTCTTTGATGAGTTTCTTCCGTCCTTCATCTTTTCTCTCTTAAGCCATTCTATATTTAATTTAAGCCTGGTCTAGAAGGGGACTTTATCGCTGACTGGACCTTTCTTCCGCTGCCCGGAGCATTTTGTGTGATCTCATAACGCTAACCTCTGCTCGCTGGTGCATTACTCCCCTCCCACTCACTCTTGAGCGAGTCACATACCTTTCCTTGTTCCATCTGCGGAAATAATCTCTCTGCCCAAGACTTGCTACGCACATGTACACTATGCACGTGTGACGACGGAGGTCTGTACAACTGCTACCGGGTTGTTTCAACTGCAGGAATGTTGCTCCACTTGCTCCACTCTGTTACTGGAGAGACTAATGGGTGGATGACACACTGCCTTGCACTCCTGATATGTCTTACTATTATTCTATTCTACTGCTGTTGTCACAGAGCTTGTATACTGGCATAAACACGTATGACAGGATATCTACAATGTGACGGTTCAGTTAACGTGTTACAACATTTTTCTGGAAATGATGAACAGTTAACATATCGATCGCATTCACCAATTGCCTGTATGGCCTTAGGAATCTGTATGGCCCTAGGGATCTGTATGGCCTTAGGGATCTGTGTTGCCCTAGGAACCTGTATGGCCTTAGGGATCTGTATGGCCTTAGGGATCTGTATGGCCTTAGGGATCTGTATGGCCTTAGGGATCTGTGTAGCCCCAAGGATCTGTAAGGCCCTAGGAACCTGTATGGCCTCAGGGATCTGTATGGCCTTAGGGATCTGTATGGCCTTAAGGACCTGTATGGCCGTAGGGATCTGTATGGCCCTAGGAACCTGTATGGCCTTAGGGATCTGTAAGGCCTTAGGGATCTGTCTGGCCCTAATGATCTGTATGGTCCAAGGGATCTGTATGGCCCTAGGGATTTGTATGGCCCGAGGGATATGTATGGAACGAGGAATCTGTATGGCCATAGGGATCTGTATGACACAGTGGATATGTATGGCCCTAGGTATCTAAATGGCCTTAATGATCTGTATGGCCCTAGGGATAGGTATGGACCTGGGATCTGTATTACTCTAGGGATATGTATGGCCCTAGAGATATGTATGGACCTGGGATCTGTATTACCCTAGGGATATGTATGGCCCTAGATATATGTATAGACCTGGGATCTGTATTACCCTAGGGATATGTATGGCCCTAGAGATATGTATAGACCTGGGATCTGTATTACCCTAGGGATATGTATGGCCCTAGAGATCCCTATGGCGTTAGGGATCTGTAGGACCCTAGGGATCTGAATGGTCCTAGGGATCTGTATGGCCCTAGGGATATGTATCGCCCTAGGTATCAGCATGGTGCTAGGGATCTGCATGACCCTAGGAATTTGTGTGGCCCAAGGGATCTGAATGGCCCTTGGGTTGTGTATGTCCCTCGGGATTTGTATGGCCCTAGAAATCTGTATGGCCGTAGGGTTATGTATGGTCCTAGGGATCTGTATGGCCCTAGAGATATGTATGGTCCTGCATATCACACTCCAGCCAAGATCATCATGATATTCCTGCCAACACCATTATCATACTCTTGCCAACACCATCGTCATATTCCTGCCAACATCATTATCACACTCTTGCCAACACCATCATCACACTTCTGCCAACACCGTATGCAAACTTCTGCCAACATCATTATAACACTCTTGCCAACACCATCATCACACTCCTGACAACACCATCATCACACCTCTTCTGACACCATCATCACACTCCTGCCAACACCATCATCACACTTCTGCCAGCACTACCATCACTCTCCTGCCAACATCATCATCAAACTCCTGCCAACAAAATTGCAAACCTCAGCCAGTATTATCATCACACTCCTGCCAATACCATTATCTTGTTCCTGCCAACATCATAAAACTCTTGCCAACACCACCATCACACTTCTGTCAACACCAATATTACACTTCTGCCAACACCATCCTCACTCTCCTGCCAACATTATCATCACACTCTTGCCATCACCCTCATCACACTTCTGCCAACACCATCATCACACTCCTGCCAACACCATCATCACACTCCTGCCACCAACATCATCACAATCCATCCAACACCATCATCACATTTCTGCCAGCATCATCATCACGCTCCTGCCAACACCATCATCACACTCCTGCCAACACCATCATCACACTCCTCACAACTCTATTATCACAGTCCATCCAACACCATTATCACACTCTACCAGCACTATTTTTACACTCCAGCCGTCACCATCATCACACTCCTGCCAACACCATCATCACAATCCTTCAAACATCATCATCATACTCCTGCCAACACCATCATCACTCTCCTCTCAACATTATCATCACACTGTTGCCAACACCATCATCACACTCCTGCCAACATCATCATCACTCTCCTGCCAACCCCATTGTTACATTCCTGCCAACACCTTCATCACACTCTTGCCAACACTATCGTCATATTCCTGCCAACATCATCATCACACTCTTGCCAACACCATCATCACACTCCTGCCAACAAAATCTACAAACTTCTGCCAACTTCATCATCACACTCTTGCCATCACCATCATTATACTCCTGCCAACAAAATCTGAAAACTTATGCCAGTATCATCATCACACTCCTGCCAACACCATTATCTTGTTCCTGCGAACGTCATCACACTCTTGTCAACACCACTATCACACTTCTGTCAACACCATTACTACACTTCTGCCAACACCATTTTCACACTCCTGCCAACATTATCATCACACTCTTGCCAACACCAATATCACACTCCTGCCAACATCATCATCACGCCCCCGTCAACACCATCATTAAACACATACCAACACCATCATCACACTCCTGCCAACACCATTATCACATTCCTGCCAACACCATTATTTCACTCCTTCCAACATCGTCATCATATTCCTGCCATCATCATCAAAACGCTCCTGCCATGACCATCATCACACTCCTTCCAACATCATCACACTTCTGCCAACATTATAATTATATTCCTGCCAACGTCATCATCACACTTTTGCTAACATCATCATCACACTACTGCCAACACTATCATCACACTGATAGAGTGTGCCTCTGAACTTGCACCTGTGCTTGCTCATCTCTTCCGTTTCTGTTTAAAAACCAAAACTTTTCCTTTCCTTTGGAAACATGCTTTGATACATCCCATCCCTAAGAAGGCTGACCATTCTGACCCCTCTAACTATCGTCCTATTGCTTTGAAATCTACCCTTTCCAAAGTCTTTGAATCCCTCCTCAACTGCCATATCCTTAAACACCTCGAAAATCACAGTCTTCTCTCTGATCAC
>JAYMFT010150476.1:0-12631 GCA_038088735.1 Panulirus argus
TATATATCTATCTATCTATATATATATATATATATATATATATATATATATATATCATTCTTGTATCTACCCTGGTAATGTGATCGTTACACGAAAGTGCACTTGGGAACTTATTCGTGTTACATTTTCCTCGAGGTTTACCTGCATATTCTAGATCACCCGCACCGCTGTGACCTCTTACAATATATATATATATATATATATATGAAAATTATGAACAGCGGAACTGCCCACATTACAGACGAAGGAAGCATACAATATGTATGCGATGCGAAAATAATAAGAACAGTCTCCACTATTTGTACTGTAGTGAAGCGATAGTGTTCATTTCCATAGATTTTTAACGCTATTACATGCAGCCTACCAATAATAGCTTCTTGAAAATCCAAAAGATCTATATTCATATATAACAGAACTGGCTCACATCTTACTTAAATTGGACCAAGATTTGTATACCCATTAGATTTCAGTCCCATCGGGTCATAAGTTAGCGAATAACTCGCGCCTGTAGATACTACGAAGATAAAATGTATTCAAAGAAGCCAATAAAGTCTCTCTCCCAGCAGAGATTGACAAAGAAAACGGCAAAGCTAACGAAACTGGGAATGTTGGATGCCACCTGCAAGAAGGCGCCTATTTCTTAAAAGGGCATAGGCCTCTCTCGTCGTTATTGAAAACGGTGCCCTTAACGTGCAAATAAAAGGAACGCCTGCAGGCGCAAAAGGCTCGCTGCCCCTAACACGCAGATAAAAAAGCAGTGTGGCTCTTTAATGAGCATACGAAAGCAGATGGGAGCTTTGCGGCCATGATGCGCACATGAGGGCAGCGCTGTTCTGGCCTGTAGATGTACACACCGCAGCCCCCGACATGCAGCTTTATGCAGCGCATCTTATGACGTGTTGATGAGAGTAGCTCGTCCATTGATGTGTACGTGTAAAGCAGGGCAGCTACTTACAGGTGAGTGTAAGTAGGGCGGGCGACCCCAGACGTACAGAAATATAAATCAAAACAAATCTGTCTTCTAAGATACGTTCTTGGTGACTTTTGGCACCGACTTCGAGGAGAGTGGCAACCCCCAGACTTAGGGCTTCCCCCCCCCAAACAGTACCAACAACAACAACAACAACAACAACAACAGCTGGGAGGCCTGTTTGAGAAATCTCCCCTGACCGTTGGTCCTCCAGTGATGTGTTAGTTGATAGGGACTACCTACTACACCCCACATCCCCCCTCCCATACCCCCTCAAACAGCCCTTTCACCTCCCTTCTACCGGCACCCTCCTTCCCCTTCCCTTCCTCCCCTACCCCCAACTCTCAGCCACTCCCCCCCCCCTCCCCTTACACGACAGCAACATTACAGTACCCAACCCTCAACATGGTTTTCGAAGCAAAAGATCGCGTTTGACGAATCTGAATGAATGATAAAACTTGAACTCTTCGTAAAACGTCCTACAATTGTACTACATATCACGCAGCTAAGGTGATCAAAGCTTACGGCAGAGGAAGTCGAATTTGCGCGTGGACAGTGGAGTGGCCCTCGGTAAAATCAACAAAAGAGTTGCATGAAATGGAGAAGTATCAGACTGGCTTCTGGCGTCAAGCGGGGTTCCACAAGGCATAGTCCTGGGACCCACACTCTTCATCATCTACATCGACGACCTGAAGAGAGAGAGAGAGAGAGAGAGAGAGAGAGAGAGAGAGAGAGAGAGAGAGAGAGAGAGAGAGAGAGAGAGGACTCACCAGTAGAATCTCGAATTCTGCCAACTGGTTGCTGGGTTTCAGAGCTGGAAATATATACTACAAAGCCATGGATGCAATACTTTGCCTTGCATAACGCCCTAGTCTGACCCCACTTGGAATATGCTGTCCAGTTCTGGTCAGCAAACCTTGATAAAAAAACATCAAAAAAGAGCAACCAAGCTCATTCCTTCGCACGGAAATAAACCTTATAAAGAGAGACTCAAACACCTCAAATCATTCTCCCTAAAAAGAAATCTGCAGACTCCGAGATCAAATAAAAGTTTTCGAAACTGAATGAAGATAAAAGGAAAATGTAATAGCAACGTGGGACCTTTTGTTTTTTACCTACAGAGTGGTTGATCACTGGAATAAACCACCTCTTGACGCTGTAAATGAAAAGAATATTATCAACTCAATAATAGGGCTAGATATATACTTAACCAGTATCTGTTATCAGCATGTAATCCACTTTATCATTTATGTTTTCATTATCCTTTTTCGGAATCCAGCCCAACATCAGCTGTTGTTAAACCGGTACGCGGAACTTTCTCCAGTCGACGCTTTCCTATAGAATTTCCACGGCAGTATGTTCCTTTCATACACATATTTTTTTTTCTTCTCATCTTTTCCCTCGCCAACAGTTGAGCCAGAGGGAGAGGTGTGTGCTGAGGTTGCCCTTTCGCTTTACCATCCTGTCCTTACCACCATTATACGCCTTGACAACAGGCAGCCTCATCACTGGCCATCAGGTCTCCTGTTATATTCCCGTCCCATGTAGCCCCCCCCCCAGCCCTCCCTCCTCCAGCACCATTCCCCCCTCCCCTCCACTAACCTCCTACGCAATCCTCAGCCATCCCCACCCCCCTCATCTAACCCCCACCCCCTCCCTTCCCTTTCACCGGCCCCCTACCCCAACCTCCTCTCCCCTACCCTCAACAAGGCCTCTCCCTCCCCCCCCCCTAACTACCACCCGGCTTCTCCCCTCCCCTTCACAAGGCCCCTGTCCTAACCCCCCCCCCTTCCCCATCTTTTATTACCATTACCGCCTTATTTTCTTCCCAGGATGGACACAGACAATTAGAGACTATTAAAAAACGAACGAATATATGTCAGATGAGGTGATTTGTGTTTACCGTCATTGTTGCCATCGATTTATATACATGCAGCCACGTATGGTTCTTTACGTAAGGTTATATGTGGTAGGCTGAGCTTAGTCTAATCAGTCGGATTTTTTATGCAAAGCGTATGATTACAATCCACTGTTGACCGTGAGGGAAAACAAAAGCTCGCTTTAGTTTAGTAACCTCCCTACCGTTACCGTCCTAACCACCTCTTTCTTGAAGGACTTTGGTCTATAAAGCCGGATGGAACTACCCATCTGACTGATCGCTATCCTACAGGGCAAGGATATCCACCTTCCATCATTCGTTTGGAAGTACATGTTACTCTTAACACGCTAAGCAAGGTGGTACGACCGTTGAAGAAGGCGTTACGCCATTGAAAGTACGACCCTTGGCCATGATGACTCTAGAGGGTCGTCCCGTACGATCAAGGATCTAGTCGTAAGCTCAATGGTCGTTCCCTGTCATCAAGGATCGTACCGTGAGTCCATTGATGCTGACATTATCCGCAACACTCGAAACGGCATCACGGTAAATATTTTCCCGTGGAATTTTTTTTCTGATTTCAATACTTCCGTAAATCCTGTACGAATTTCGCAGCAAATGTAATTACTTCCCCTGCAATAAATCCAACTGGCTTGTGGTCCAAAGAGAAAAGCGCTTCCTCGTGGTATCGGTAAATATGGTAGTAGGTTAATAATAACTATCACGAGGAAGGTTGCAGAAGAAAGGTGAGTGAAAGGCGTGCATGATGCAGTCGCGTCTCCGCCTCCATTATTGCGGCCGGTGTTGTTTACATCCCCCAGTTGACTGGTGCTGCCCTCTCTCGGGCGCCGCCGCCGGCTTACCCACCACCACCCACACGCTCGTCCCCGCCAGCCATGGCCGACGACGCGAGGCCCTGAGCTGATGATATCTACCCAAACGACATGCATCTTGGGGACGGTAATGTATGTGACCTGACCTTTAGACCGAAGAAGCTGACGCATGAGTACTTCTTGCAACCCTCGGTGACCTGACTATGTGATCTCCACCTCCATCTAAACCCACCCCCACCCTAATCCTGACCTTCGCGCTGGCCCCCAACGCGTTGAGTCGTCACCATCGTCCCCAGGGACACCACCCACGCCATGTGGCAAGTGGAGCTTTGCCCCTCCCACGCCGCTGTGGCGGGTCACCACAGGATCACTCCTCAGCTGGAAGCCATCCATTTGCCACTAGTTCCTTCAGTGTTGTACAAAAGCCTCCATCCAACATGTTATAAGTGTTTTATTTGGGTTCTCCTTTAGGGATTTTGTGAAGGAAATTGGACGATTTCTTCCTCTAAACGAGGCAGCAACATTCTCCTCTTTCCCATCTACCGTGAGATGGCCCGAAACGCTTTTATCTCAACACAGAGGTATCCTTGTGATGGTCTTCCAGTACTTCTACAGAGGGACGTACGAAGTTCTCTCTCTCTCACTCCCTTCGTATCAACTTCACTGAGGTCTTTGTCTACATGATTACTGAGGCTACGCCTTGTGCTCCCCAACACCCTAGGGATGGGATGTCGGTGTTGACCATAATTCCCCCTACCCACCCCCACCCTATGTTTCTTTTCATTCTGAACATAGACAAAGCGTGGACTATTGGTCAACGGTAATAACTACACTAGTTAGGTATGCCAGAAGTTACTGAGGCATTGATTAGTATGCCTGTTACTTCAAGCAACACATCGCAGCCATAACCATCATCTGAAATATCAAAATCTCCTTACCCAAGCGGGGGTCCGCAAGGCAGCGTCCTGCCACCATCGCTGTTCATAACCCAAACGGGGAAACGATCAAATGGTAGTCCGTAACAAAACACTACCCAAACACATCCATCTTCACGTTCAAGAGGCATCCAAACTTAACAACTTAAAGAGACTGACAATGAAAAAACACACGTATACACATCCACTACTGTGGCTCTAAGGACGATAGAATCCAGCCACATGGCCATTGAGAATAACCAGATAGTAGTACCAGGATAGCTCTAAGATCCTTGGTCACACACACTTACATTACTAGGCTTGACGGTACAACATAGCAAAAGACCTGAACATGGTAAAGCAACTGCAACTAGCCTGTACAGACTGGCACCTGCTACAGGCGAAAAGAAAAAAACATATATATGGGGCTGGTGTTAAACCTACCACAAGATGGAGCTGGTGTTAAACCTACCACCCTTACCCCAAGATGGGGCTGGTGTTAAACCCACCACCCTACCCCAAGATGGGGCTGGTGTTAAACCCACCACCCTACCCAAGATGGGACTGGTGTTAAACCTACCACCCTACCCTAAGATGGGGCTGGTATTACTAATAACCTACCTGCCCTTAGACAGAGTTGGTGTTACCACTAACATACCTATGGATGGGGCTAATGTTACTCCAACCACACTGGTATCACCACTACCTTAAGATGGGCGTGAGGCTGATAGTACTCCTTCAACCACACCACCTTACAGATGGGGCTGGTGTTACCAAACCCAACCTGGTATTACCCCCTAGTACCCCACCCTACACATGGGAACCTGGTGTTATCCTCCAAACCCTCCCACTGCACCATGTGTGTTGTGGGGCACCCTCACTCCGTCGTAGGGAATACCTGGATGCCTATCTTGCCCGGCCATTGTACACCCGTCCTGGCCCATGGTCTCCGTTCTTTGTCCTGCGATGTCTCCCGTCCTTCCTTCCTCCATTTTCCTGTCTCCTTGCACTACATTTACGTACGCTTCAGGAGTCATATCTCACAGATTTCTCGCCACGTCTTTTCTTTTTTTTCCCACGTGAAAATATCCTCCAAGTTCCGCCAAAATTTAACAGACACGCAAATATCTCATCAACAGTCGGTTCTTGATATTCTAACAATAACTGTGAAACAGGTAATTAACTGATGATTAAGTTTCTCCTTTGCGAAGCGAAAGACAAAAAAGCTGGACAGATATGTTCATCTGGACGAGGACAGATTGTCTTTTTAAGTGCCACAAATGCAGACGTCGAGATCATTTGCATAGGCCAATCTGGCAGATCCGTAAAATGTAACTTTTGAAACAAAAGAAATATGGAAAAATTGTGTATGTGTGTGAAATATTCAGTGACCCAAATTCACTGCAGGATAAACTATTCAGTGACTAATTTTCTGGCACAGTAATCTATACACAGACCAACTTTTGCGACCTTTGAGCACGACGGTACGTACGATCCTTGGAGACTACGGTGCAACCTTTGAGCACGATGGTGCGACGATTGAGCACGACGGTACGACCCCTGAGCACGACGGGGGCGACCCTTGAGCAAGATAGGACGACCCTTGACGTCGACGCTTTAGCTTTATGACCTGAACTGTGACCTGACCCTTTAAGGGTCAGGTCAAAGGTCACGTCATCCTGCCCAAGAGTCGCACCAGCGTGCTGGAGGTTACACTCCGTCCCAGAGCGACACGGAACACAGAAATATGAAATGCTGTGACCCCTTGAACCTTTATGGTTTACGTTGGCGGCTCCAGTCACGGACGAAAGTCCATATCAAGGCCGGGCCTTAAAACTGGAGTACAGATGGATTATGAAAGAGGAAAAAATAGAAAAGAGTGTTTTTCACGAATTTTGGTGGAAGTGAAACACTATCACTGGCCGGGAGTGTCTCAGGTAAGCTGTAGAAGGAGACCATCCCAACAGCATCGTCTACTTAATCATTCCTGAAGATTGAAGATGTGGGTACAGGGGCGGGTATTTGTGGCTCCAAGGCTGGTTTATGACGTTATGAGGTTATCTGCTGGTAGACAGTACATAGGAAGGACAGATAACAAGACGAGTTGGTCTATGACGAGGTTATCTACTGGAGAACAGAACATGGGAAGGACGGACAACAGAAGACATGATGGTCTACGTCGAGGTTATCACCTGGATGACAGTATTGTAGACTTACACTATCTACACAGGAGCAGACTAGTTAATATAGCGAGTGGAGGTGATAAATGTGGGCCTGAGAGGGACTCTTGAATGTATACCACGTACAAATCGAGGTTATAGTGGGAGGACTCTAGTACCACAGACATGAGTCGTGATGCGAGATTTTCAGAAACGCGTTGGTATATGAACCAACATAAATGGACTCAAACAACAGACCAGTGGGTCCCTTCGAGGCTGTCTGTGATAGCCGAGAAGATCAGAAATACAGGGACTTTGGAAAGAGACGAAGAACTGGGTCCGTCCGAGGGTGTTTATGGACACAGAAGATACCATAAACGTCGAGGTTAATATGGAGAGTGAAAAAAAGGTTAATATGGAGAGTGAAAAAAAGGTAAATAAATGAGGAGAAACGACTGTAAAATACATTTTCTAACCTATGGAGGCGCAAAATACGTCTGTCGGGGAACTGAGGAGAAGTGTTTTCTATCCTATTTTCAAACATAATTCTTAGATCTGGCATAAAACTGTATATTGCGTTACCAGCAGCCTGTCCAGTTCCCAGGGTTGTGAAGTCTGGCACTTCAACCAGTCAGCAACTCAACAAAATACGCAGTACTTTGAATCATCTAATCTCCCAAATTAACGATCTGATCTGAGTCACCCAATAACCTAACTGATTCTTGGATATCACCTCTTGGGATATCAATGGGCAAATAAGTCTATCTTATCTGTCCTACTCTCTATAACCAGTCATCAGCCAATCACCGTATGATCACCTGACCGCTGGTTGGATCGTTTGACGATGAGAAACTTACAGAATACAAATCTTTTATCCGGACTGGCACGTATGCACACACACACACACACACACACACACACAAGCAGATAACCCGTATGTATTATATACATATATATAATCCGAGATGGCTCAATAGGAGTATGTAACTAACTGCCTGTTTTACCTCGGCTACCAAGGAATACAAAGTGCTCAGCTGGACTGGCGTAAGATGTTATGGATAGTTCCCATAACCTGAATCAATGTGCGAGGAGATGGTTGTCTTAACCAACAGCATTAGGACAAAAAAACTTAATGCTGCGGGTGATAATAATCTGATATGGTAAATTTCTACGCTCGAAGACGTCAATGTTGAACTCTGAAGCGTTTATCTTCTCTACTGCAATGCCCAACGGGCACGCTGCCACCACGAAGTATCTATAAATAAATCTTCGTTATTTGCCACAGTGGCACTCACAAGCGTCTAACTGAGGGGTCCACAGATGTAATACTAATTATTGTCTGTAATGCTGATCGTACATTCAGACGATGGTGAGACTGTACTACTACAGGATACTGGGACATGTCGCTGGAGAAGGATGGGCAGGCAGGACGCGTGGGGTAGTTACTACTTCGGATCGAAAGATCCTTTGACGAGACCGTCTGTACTCCTTTCCATCCACTGTAGGGCCTCGCCCATTAACCACTTCACAAGCGCAGTTCGGTAGCACCTACTTGTATCACATGATCTAAGATCTGACGACATTTAGACAAACAGATTCCGATTGTGGACCTTACCTCGCCCAGGGCATGGCTTGCTGCTCCTCCCCCTCCTCCTGCTGCTGCCCCACGAACGACCCAGGTGGTCGGGAGGCTGCCCGCGCGGGTGTTGTTGCCTCTCTCTAGGCACCTACCGCGTGCGGCCCGAACTGGCTGAGAGGCTTGCGGCGTGTGCTGCGGCGGTGGGCCCGAAATAACAAGTTTTACCGCGCGCGACCTGACCACCACCTCCTCCTCCTCTACACCAGCTGCGGACTGTGAGAGAATGCGTGTGAGAGGCTCTCGCCGTGAGGTGACCCCAGGGAAGGCCTTGCCAATCCACCTTCTAACACTCCCTCCCTCTCCCTCACATACACACACACACACACACACACACACAGATATGTACTTACACATACAGGTCACAATGGCACCGACATTGACAACACAGCCCTCCAGGACATCCCGAAGAAGCCTAACCAGAGCTGGACCACACCCTAACCACCGACAACGCGACCTCCTCGTCGTCATTAACACCTCCAAGAGCTGTGTTAAGCACCGTCAATCAGCCTCGCTTTGAGCCCCGCCCCAACACACAAGACCTCAGTCCTCCTGCATATCGTCCACCAAGCTTTCTCAGTCCTCCTCCACTCCATCAAGCTTCTTCGGCGTCACTCCGGACGATAAACTGATCTGGAAGGATCACTCAAGCGCCACCATCGTCATCAAATTCCTCTAGCTATCGTCTCCACGTTCTCTGTAGACTCAAGAACCTGGACTCACGAACATCTGCAGAACTTCTGGTCTTCCCAAACTCGCCTATGACTCCCCACAGCTGGGTTCTCCTCCCTATCCAAATCACAAGAGGAACTTCTGGAAAAGGTGCAGAAGTGAGCATGCAAGATATTCCTCAGTCCCTCTTAAGCCACCTATTGAGAGACGCTCAAAACACTAGCCTTTCCACGATTCCCTCCAACCATCACCTGGACCTCATCCGACAGTTTGGGGAGAAGGCACTGTACATATCCTCGCCACCGTCACCTCCTGCCATCAGAGATCCCTCGTCCCTGAGTTGCAGTTCGAAAAAACGACCACACCCGAGCCCTTCCGAGCTGGCATGTAGAGACCGCTCTAAGAATAGCCTCACCCTAACCATTTTGAAAATCATCAAGAAATCAAGAGTCTGTCTATTTAAAGTATTTCTCTTTTCTTTTCTCATAGTCCAACCTTAACGACAACACCACAGTCCAGCCAATGTTACCAAGAAACTCAAAGACTTGAATGACAACAAGAAAGGTAGACTGCTGTAAACCGAACAGAGGGTTATTATCATTATCATTATTTCTATTTATGTTATTACCTATTTCATTACCTAATCCCTCCCTCCACATCCCTTTTCCTTCTGTTCCATTTGTGTTCCTCCACCGCAAACCCCTCCACCCACACCGCTCCTGGGGACTCGGGTGTGGTACTTGCCGGGGATCGATCCCTGTTCTATTGATCGCTAGCATGCCAGTCAGCTGTTCATGGTAAATACGAGGAAACATACGAATGCCACTTCTCCTGCCGGGGTTAACAACACGGTGCCCACAACATCACATTCGATATTAATCACAGTCTAAACATAGAAAAATTGGGTTTTGAAAATATCTTCTAAACTTGATCTATATAATGATATAATCATAGACATAACAGTAAAGAATTTATAATCTGTTTTCTGCGTGTACAGACACATCTAACTTCGTGTATCATGTATAACTACTTGGGTATAGCTGACAGTACAGTCTTGTATCATGTATAGTTTAACTTGCTGTAAAATTATGTATTCTGTGCATAGGTAACTGACAGACAGACAGAGTCAGTTATGGTATTTATGGTGATTACGATTGATAATAGTAAAATCAAGAAAAGCTAAATATGAGTAAACATTAGTAATAATAATAATAATAACGATAATACTAATAATAATAATAGTAATAATAATAATAATAATAGTGGGAGTAATGAAGATATTTTTTCTTCATACCTGTTCAGTTTCCCTCTTCAGCGGGGTAGCGTCAGGAACAGGCGACGGAGCCTGAGACGAAAAATCTTTGCTTACCTCCATCCTTGACCTTATTTTGGTAAGCAATAATAAAGGAGGGGGTTGATTCCCAGCCATTAACACCCAACCCTCCTCTCCCCTTTTAGTCGCCTTCTACGACACGTGAGATATGAGGGTAGTATTCTTTCCCCTCAATGTCCAATGGATAATAATAATAATAATAATAATAATAATAATAATAATAATGATAATAATAATAATAATGATAATAATAATAATAGTAATAATAATAATAATAATAATAATAATAATAATAATAAAATGATAACGATAACACATACATTTATTCATTTGTTTATTTGTTTATTTATTTTTATTATACTTGATTGCTATTTCCCACATCAACTAGGTAGCACCAGGAAACGAAGAAAGACCCATCCACTCATATAAACACATATATACATACACATACATAAATGCACAATACATACATACATCGACATATCAACACATACATATATACATACATATGCATACACTTGCATATACACATATACACATGTACATATTCATACTTGCTCACCTCCATCCATTCATGTTGCCACCCCAACCCATAGAAAACAGCATCGCCACCCCATAGTCAGCAAAGTAGTGCCAGGAAACGGATGAACAACGGCCACATTCGCTCACACTCAGTCTCAAGCTGTCACGTGTAATACACTGAAACCACAGCTCCCTATCCACATCCAGGCCCCACAGACCTTTCCTTGGTTTACCCCAGAAGTTTCACATGCCCTGGTTCAGTCCTTTGACAGCATGTCAACCTCAGTATACACATCATTCCATTCACTCTGTTCTGTGCACGCCTTTCACTTTCCTGCATGTTCAGGCCCCGATTGCTCAATATCTTTTTCACGCCATCCTTCCACGTCCAAGCTCTAGTTTAGATTTTGGTAGAGTTATGCCCTTTATTAAATGGTTTAACCTGGAACTAAACATGTCTCATAACTTGAAGAAAACTTCAGAGGTAAGATTAGAGTATAAGATCAGTTTGCTTGGAGAAAACTGGAAGTTATGAATGAGTTTAAGAATCTTGGAGTAATGTAAGGATGGTAGCACAAAAGCTGAAGTTCAGAGTCATGTAAAGGAGAGAAAAGAGATGTGTGCACTTAAAGCTCTAGTGAACGTCAAATATTTAATCATAGTTTATGCAATAAGTTTGCATGAAGCACTTGTCCCAATGCTGATGGCAGGATGGTTGAAAAAGATAATTTCTAAAATATAGCTTGAATTTGGAGGACAAAAAGATTTAAGATGTATGAAGGTTATGTGATGTGAAGAAGTCATTGGAAAGGCACATGGTTGAAAGTCATATTGAATGGGATGATCATGTAGAATGTATGGTAGATGATAAATGTTGGTGGTGTGGATGGAGATGCTAATCTCACATGACAGAGATATAGCTTTAAAAATGAAATAGTAAGGAGCACTTTTATGAGTGAGGAAGACCATGATTCTCATAAATTAGGTCTCTATAAGGGATAAGTGTTAGTGATGATATTTATGTACTGTGATACTCTTCCTTATACTGGAAATGGAGCTTTAATTATAGATATACAGTATTATTTATTTATTTTTTAAATCACCTCTGTTTTGGACTACTTTTAGGCAGAACAGGTGTCTTGGCCATACACACTTACTTCCTCACTAAATTTTCATGACTCATAAGATTTTCTGTTTTCAGCTCCTAGAATTTGTTAGCTTATGAATAAGGAAATGATTATGTGAGCTCTGATTATCATGGTTGTGGTAATATTATTATCTACGATAGGATTTCTTTTATCAGAGCTGCATCATGAGTAAGCAGAAGACTGAAGTAAAGGTTATTGTCACATCCCATTTGGAAGGGAAGAATCTTGTCACTAAACATAATGGAAGAGATGATAAAGCCAAGTAAGTTAGATTTTTCAAAGTTTTGCATATTTATGATGTGTTCAAAAACATTCTTCTTGTAAATGAAAGGTATTTGTGTCCTGTTGAATATTGCCAGTAATGTATATTCTTACTGAGCTTATCTGAATTCTCACATGTAGTACAGGTTGAGTATCCCTTATCCAAAATGCATGGGACCAGAAGTTTTTCAGATTTTGGAATATTTGCATATAAATAATGAGATAACAGGATGTGATAGAGTGTAAGGAAGTAAATTCCAGATTGATGTGGGTAAAACTGAAAGTGGATGGTGAGAGATGGGTGATC
>JAYMFT010150487.1:0-12631 GCA_038088735.1 Panulirus argus
ATATATATATATATATATATATATATATATATATATATATATATATATATATATATTCCAGAATTTAAGATTCCAGCAGACATCGGACCTGCAGGTACTGGAAGACTCTATGGACGTCCCGCACCTTGTTTAACTGTGGTGCCGCCTCCAGCCCTCGTCTGGCTCCCGAGCGGTGCTGGACGGCGGTGCTGGAGACTCGTCCTATGTGGCTGAGGGTCTCTCGTGTCTGAGTGGTCCGGTGTGGCTGTGGTCCAAAGGTCTCCAGGTCTCTCATGCTCCCTACCCACTGTTACAACTCTTAATCTTCGTGTTACAACCTTACCCACTATGTTACAACCTTTATCCACCTTGTCACAATCCTTATCTAACTCGTTACGCTTCCCACTACGATGCGTCCCCAGCGTAGTGTCACCACCCCACTCCCCACTTTGTTGCTCCCCTTACCAACAGCCTTATCCTCCCCAACCTTGTCCCTGCACCCACCTTGGTATACTCTCCCTACATCCTCCTTAACTGTCTCCCACCCTACATTATTCTCTCCCTGTCTCCTTTCCCATTACTCCCCAAGCGGCCACACTAGTCTGGGGAGTGAGTGGTGGGAAGGAGCGGAGTGAGGGGAGGCGACCATATACACACCCATAAGAGTGACCGGCGCACTCCATGTTCTGCATATCAAATGGAATCCTCTCCCCCATTTTCTCTCTCGACCCCATATATATTATGTCTTTATTCCTCCCGCTTTCTGTTGAGTGTTTGTCTCTGTCTTAACTGTTGTTTACATTTTCTTTTATACTTAGATTCTGATCTGCCCTTTTCTGCCACCCCAACTGTGGTTATGACGACCTGGCCTTTTACTCGAGCCTTACTGATCATCAGTCACATTACCATACCCAAGGGTCGGGCTCTCACGCTCAAGGGCTTTACCATCCTGCTCAAGGGCCGTACAAGCCCTGCTTGGGGGATTATGGCTGTCTATATCCTTCCATTATGGTAGTGTATATTCTTCCATTATGACTGCATCAACCCATCCATTTCTTACTATCTCGTCTGCTTTGCCCACATGCAGCGGTGTTTGTATTAAACCAGATTATACAATGGGGGAGGGAATTCTTCGCCCGCTGGTCTCATGAGGGGTTTGTGTATTTATCTATTTGCGATTACTTGCTGGCAATTTTCAAATGGGGTTTTGCATGTAATCACCAATTCATACAATACGCGTTGAGAGTTCTACACTCGTGGAGCCCCGTCCCATGAGGGGTTTGTGTATTTATCTATTTGCGATTACTTACTGGCAATTTACAAATGGGGTTTTGCACTCATGGGATCCCATATGTTGTGTGTGTATGCGTGTGTGTTATAAGAGATTGTCAGCGACTGAATTTATAATCATTTCGAGATATTTTGAAGCAAGGGCAGAGGGTGGGTGGAAAAGATAATGCTGATATTATTTTCTCTTTTTTTTTTTAATGAATCCTTCGTTCCTCATGGTTAAGAGATACAGTGTCATTGTTAAATACTGTGATATCCCCAGAACCATCTCAAGGCCCATGTTAGATAACCAGTGCCGATGTTAGTATCGCCAGACCCATTGTTAGCATCGTTAGTCCCATGTCAGACCCATTTCAAGGCCTGTTGGTAACATCTCCAAAACCATTTTTAACATCTTCAGACCTCTTGTTAACATCTAGACATAGTGTTAGCTTTTCCAAACTCACTATTAACTTCCATATCTGTTGTTAATATCACCAGCTATATTGTTAATTAACAACACAGCTTTAAACATCATTGTGACTTTGTTAATGACCATGATAGGATATTGACATCATGATGTCCTCTCCGATCCCTGATAATGTGTATCCACTTCTGAAGTCTTATGGTCTGACATCCTTCGTGACGTCTTCATTTGTCCCTCCTTAGGGACGCTACCCAGACGTCCTATTGTGTGTGTTTCTGATTTCTTCTTTAACACATTACCTTCACCCTCTGTTCGTCTCCCTGTTGAACAATGTGCACATTTGTACTAACTCCCTCGTCTGACCACGCTCCCTGCATCACCACCTCATTCTCTCCCTTCACCCATTACCTCTCCCCATCTCAGAACTAACCCCCATTCCTTCCTTCCTTCCTTCCTTCCTTCCTACGCCCCATACTGCGACTCGCTGAGCAATATTTTCTGGGGTTTTGTCCTCTCTTTCTAATTATTTGCAACTAAGCAAATTACTCGAACCAATCTTCACGTTTCGGACTGAAAAATCCCTCGCATTTCCTGACTTTAGGAAAAGAAATTAGGTAAACTGTTACAGCCAGAATAAGAGTGAATAACATAAAGTATAAAAAATGATAATGTATAAAATAAATTACTACGTGTAAGATTTTTTTGTAAGCAAGTTCTGTACGATATATATATTTTTTACTATATGATGAAAACCCTAAAAGAACGAAACACATCTTGAGTCCGCCATCCGACTGGATGTGACGTCACTGGAGGGATCATTTTTTTTTCCCTCCCGACATAAAACTGTATACAGTCCATGGTTGGCGCGTCGTGGTGCCCGCTGCACCCCTTCTTGTGTAGGACTAACAAATTTCTCTTCTTGTTACAGAGAGCTGAATCGTAACCAGCTGAAAATCATTGCCAAGAAAATGTTGCGAGGACTTTCCCAACTGCGGTATTTGTAAGTGTTCACACGACTCCCTCTCTTTCTCTACCTCTCTACCTCCCTACCTCACGCCTGTGTTCGTTGAATAGATCTTTTGTCTGTTGTTTCTCCTGTTATGCGTGTCTCCTCCTCTCCTGCTGTACACCTTCCATACCTCCTCATTTCTCCCGTGGCCTCCTCCTCCTCCTCCTGTGTATTCCTCCACCTCCTGCTCTTCCTGAGTCTTCCTCCTCCCTTCCCAGCCCTCCCGGGGGTGGTGGGGCCTTCCCCTGGCCTCCTACATAATGCATCTGTTTGGGTCTCTCCGCCTCGCTCCCGCCCAACAGTTTTTACTTCCCTTTTTCTCTTTGTCTTCCCCTCCTGTATTTCACAGATCTTCCTTCGTTATGATTTTTTTTTTTCTCCTAGGGGGCGTCTGTCTCCAATCTTGGTGCACAATTTTTAAGTCTACTCTCTTGCGACTTTTTGGATAAATGTTTCCTTCTTTCGTGGTTCCATTTCCACTTATTTTCATCATCATTATTCTATGTTTTCCTTCTCTAGTTATCACAACATTGCTTCGCCTCATTATTCATCATAATTTTCTCCTCCTTCCTTTCAATACCTTAGAATCATTCCTCTGTCTGCTGGTCACTCTAACTTCTAATTTATCACGTTTTTTGTATTTGTGTTTAAAAGATATGATTGTGTTATTTCAACTCATTGTCTGCGTAATCCTATAATATCTGTGTAATCCCATATTGTCTGTGTAATCCTTTATTGTCTGTGTAATCCCATAGTCTGTGTAATCCTATATCCCTATATAACTTTTTTCCGCGTGCATCGTCCTCTTGTTAAGTGTGAAGTACAACTCTGGTGTGCATCTGTAAATGCAATATGGATTGATCTCAACCTTTCTCAGATTTGGAGAAGCGCCAGTATTTCCTCTTAAAACGCCTAGGATCATTTTCGCATCTGTTAAAGGGATTGGACGTCAGGTCTGTGAGAATTAGGGATTCAACTCGTAGGTCCGATGTCCGCAATTATATTATTTGATCGTTTCATTAATATTTCAGTTGGATTGTAAGAAATCTTTCATCAAGACAAAAGGCGGGGCTGCGGTTAATGCAGGTCATCATAATCTATTCAGAGTTTTATTGGATATAAATGTATTAATTTCGTTAGCTTCCGAGCCTAGAAATGTCAGAGTTGAAGAAGTCGATAATGTTTGAAGAGATGAATTATTTACTTAAATGGGAGAAGCTCTGTGGTTAAAGGGAAGACTTTCTCGCTGTTTTAAAAGCGAGTGAAGTAAGAATCCTAAGATCTGGACACTTTTCTCGCCGTTAAATCAGTAATAAAGGATGTCTGCGAAATCCAGACAGTTTCCTGCAGTTGTTACTTAACGAAGTAATTAAGTGTCACGAAAAACCCGGACTCCGTACCGACGCGATGAGGAAGACAGATGGGGAAGAAGTTTGGCAAAATTGGTGCAGACGAACTGCGCCAGTCAGTCAGGTTACGTGCAGGAGATACGTGTGAGTGTGTAAGTTCATAACATGCTATATGAACATTTGTTTAAGTAAAGGTAAAGGATGAATTCATGGCCGGGAATGCAGGTTCACCATGTAGCATCTCTGATTAATTATTTTATAATGATAATTTCTGTCTTTGTCTCCTTGTCATGGAACACGGTCTGTGGTGTCTCTGATAGTTATTTTCGTTGTTTACGACTGAGTCCAGACTTGTCCTTGGTCAGTTCTGTTGTGGTAGTGAATTCTGCAGACGAGTCCGGACTCTTGATGCAGCAGGACACATTCTCGAGTCACTGTTGTGGTAGTGGTGGCGACCCGAGTCTCGTCTGTCATATCCTGCCGTACACCGCGTTATTTTCATCCTGACTCCTGCTCGCCTCCGTCTCCTGCAGCAAGACAAGGATATCATGACACCTGACGCAGCCCCGTGGCACTGAGGGCCATTGTCCTGTCCCTTTGCCTCAGCATTTCGTTTTTATGACCATTTGCTTATCTGGTGATCTTTAGCTCTGTCTCGCACCGTGTGGCGTCCGTCTTGTCTGTAATCATCTCCAGACTTTTTTTATTATCAAGTTAAACGTTAGAGAACGCGCTCAGAATAATTAGACGATTATAAACAACTTTATTTTTCTATAGGATACATCTTTAGAAAACACGTTAATATGTGGATAAGAAACATATAAGGATTATCATTATAGGAAAGCTTTGATAACCAAATTGATAATTAATATATTAGTGATTCTGGTTCGTGAGATAATTCCTGGATGACTTCTGAATTTTTTTCCTCATTTACCCCTCACATTTCTCCCTCCTCACTGATTGTGTCGCATGTCATCATGGGAAACTAAAATCGGCTGCGATCAGTGAGTTCATGCAATATATAATGATTTAGGTATTGGTTATAATGTCATACGTAACTGATAGCCTTCCTGTTGCACAGAGGTTGGATATAGCCTTCAGGCAATACTGTCTCTCTCTCTCTCTCTCTCTCTCTCTCTCTATCTATCTATCTATCTATCTATCTATCTATCTATCTATCTACCTGTGTATTTATCTATTTATCTATCAATCTGTCTATCTATCTGTCTATCTATCTATCTATCTATCTCTTTCTCTTTCTCTCCTTGGCATATACCATCCCTGTGGATATGAGAGAAAGGTTTCTACCCCACGTACCTCCCGCGTGTCGCAGAATGTGACCAAGAGAGCAGAGGAGGAGGATGGCCACAAGCCCTCCCTTCCTTTATTATCATTTTCCAAAAAGCGGGGAAAAAAGTAGGAAGAGCCAAGCGAGGATTTTTTATCTTTTATCGAAAGCCTCGTCCCTAACGCTACTTGCATAAGGTGGGAAAGACGCGCATTTGTAAAGGAAAGAAAGAGAGAACACAACTCAGGAAACGCCAGACTCCAGAAGTTACAAAACTGGCCACAGTTGCAGGTGTCGGGGACCGGCCGGGACTCGTTCGCCACAAGTCGTCCCAACAGTTTGGGATCCTGGTTTAGGAAGAGATGCCACCATCACCATCATTATCTTTACGATTCACTTTCATCATCACCGCCATTATTATTACGGCTTCCACTATCTTCACTATCATTGGTAGTAATAGCACTGTCGTCACTGTTACTATCACGTTCCTCACTTGCATTATCATCATTATGATCGCCTCTCCCTCGACTGTGACCTAGTATCATCACTATCTGTCTCCTTTCCAACACCATCACCACTACCTTCCCCACTACCATCACTATCACTTTCCCTAACATCGCCAGCACCGACACTTTCCTCACCACCATCATCACCATATCACCTTCCCCACCGTTATCACCATTCCTATCACCATGTCGTATCGCTTGTCCCACCATCACTATCACCCTTTCCTTCAAAACACGTCTTCCCTTCTAAACACTGTCTCCCTCTAACCCTCTTCCCTTCCCTTTCCTCCCCCTCTACTAATCCCATCATCATTCACTGTCAGTGCTCACTAGCCCCCCCCCCCCTCATGTCTTTTTTTTTTTTTTTTTTTTGCAAGGCTTGGCAATATATAGCCCTGGTCGGCAGACCAAAGCGGTGGTAGTCATAAGAATGGTTTGGAATGGTACTGTGGTAGGGCCTACATATGGGTCTTTTTATGGTTAGATGTTAGAATAGTGGTAGTAATTGTAGAGGAATGAATGAGCAGCAGATGCTGGTAGCCAACTGATAAAGAAGTAGTTGTAGATGGAGCAGTAGAAGAACTGGCACAGCCGTTTGACACAGCTCCAACGGGAAAGCAGAAGTTGAAATATATGCATGGGCAACATTTACACAGACGACACCTGTAACAGGGCTCGCACGGGAAGTGCGAAATGTTACTGTTGGCAACAGGAAAGGCTGTACAGACATTAATAATAGCAATCGAAACAGTGAGGGAGAAATAAGAAGGAAAGACGGGTCGTGTGTCGGGGGAGCCTTCTCGACGTGGGCTGGGGGCACCAGCGGCGTACCGCAAGGGTCGGTCTAGGAACCATTGCTCTTCTTCGTCCGCATACTCATAAAGGACTTCGCTACATATTAAGGCATTTACTGTACATTTCTGCTGCTAGAGGTTAAACTTACCTATGAGCAATTAGTTTTCTTACAGAAAGTTGCTCTGTCTACAACATTTTCAAACTTCTCTTCCACTTGCCGCTCTCCACTGCGAGTCTAAACTCCTCGTAACTAGTTAATCGGTATGTTTTCCTTCGTCAACTGTTTGTTTACAGTAGGTTTAGTTATGGTAGTGCCAGTCTGGCCACACGACCATTCTAGTCCTGCACCCATACCACACAACCTGTCGGGACCACATGAACAGCCCTGCACCCATACCACAATCTAATCCCCCCTCCACCACAATAGCGTTCAAACGTTGTTACCTAAACACCGTTCATTTAATTATGGCCCATTGTCCTGCCTCCACAGCTCTTGTTGCTCTCTAAGTCGATAATAATTGGCTGAGGATGCGAGGGTTCGCCCGTATAATCTCTTAATTCAAAAGGATTTGTTCAAGTATTGATGGATAGTAAATTATGGTGGTTAGTGTCGTTACTGAACTGTTGCCAGGGAGGATTGGGTCGTGTTCCTCGTCTGCACGATGACCTGACCTTTGACCTTACCCTTAAGGGTCGGGTCAGAGTCATGACTCCATAGCCAAGGGTGGTGACGACATGCACAACAGTCGTATTGTCATGTTTACTGTCTCTTCCTTGATATATATATATATATATATATATATATATATATGTGTGTGTGTGTGTGTGTGTGTGTGTGTTGTTGAATGTATCTCTTCTATTGTTTGTCTTATATATTTCCTTTTCTCATTTCCCTGTGCTTCGTGTAATATCTCTCCTCCTCTTACTTGTAATTCGTGTCTCCATACCTGTTCTGTCTCTCCTTCTCTTACGTCTCTTTCATCTCTCCTCCCTCCTCTCCCTCCCGCCACTGTCTCTCTCTGCTTCACCACACGCGTTTCCTCCACTCTTCCTTCTCTTCATCTCTTCTCTTCTCCGGTTATTCCACTTCTCCGCTCCTTCCCTCATTTATCACCTTCGTATATGTATTTCCTACAACATACTTTCTTTTCTTTCTTCTCTTCCGTTGCTTCTCCTTCCATGCCTTTACTACACTCTCGTTCCACACTCTTCCAGTCATTCTCCATTCTTATTCCTATCCTCTTTCCTCATGTTCCCTTTATTTAATATCATTCACTCCTTTGTCAGTTTACGTGGAGTGGATCAAGGGCGTACGGGCATGCGCCGTTTGTGGAAATTCATTTTCCAGAACTGGGGTTCGAATCCCCATTTCTGGCATCCTGACCCGGTCAGGGGTCGCCCAGCTGCCCGGGTTAGCAGACCAGAGGTTTAATATTCATCGTATTATATGTTGTGACCCCACACGTTATGGGGGGCTGTGTAATGAGGAATGTCATGGGGGGGAAATATCTGTGTGGATGCTGCCTTTGTTACGGTGGATGTTGCTTTTGTTAATGTGGAAGTGGCTTTTGTTAAGGTGGATGTGGCTTTTGTTAAGGTGGAAATGGCTCTTGTTAAGGTGGAAGTGGCTTTTTTTAAGGTGGATGTGGCTTTTGTTAAGGTGGAAGTGGCTTTTGTTAAGGTGGATGTGGCTTTTGTTAAGGTGGAAGTGGTTTTTGTTAAGGTGGATTTGGCTTTTGTTAAGGTGGAAGTGGCTTTTGTTAATGTGGGTGTGGCTTTTGCCATGGTGGATGTGGCTTTTGTTAAGGTTAATGTGGCATATTTTCAAGATGGATGTTGTAGCCTTTGTTAAGGTGGATGTGTCGTTTGTTAAGGTGGGAGTGGCTTTTGTTAAGATGGATGTAGCTTTGTTAGGTTGGATGTTACTACTATCAAAGTGGATCCAGCTTTTGTGGAAGCTGTTTTTATTATAGCGAAAAGTAAATTCATTTGTTTCTGTAATATTTTTCCCATGTGTGGGTAAAGTGGTTTGTTAAAAATCAGAATGGTGAAAAATGATTTGATAAACTAGACTTTTTTTTTCTAATTCTGTTTGTTGTCTTGATTAATTATTGTTTATATTAGAAAAAATAGAGAGCCTGTTTTTTTGATAAGCAAAATATCACAAAAAGATTGAAATGAAAAAATGAAAAGAAATATTTATACAGTTCTCAAAAATCTGGTCTCCACCAAAATTCGCTATTTAAGTTTAGTTTGGATGAGCAGTTGTTCAGACTGCCAAGTAGTGAACCTTAATGAAGATGTATGCCCGTAGCCATGGTTATGAACGTGGTTGTTCATCACGTTCAGTAACCTGTCGTGTGAACATTTTTGTTGATCTAGACATAGAAGGTAAATTTTGCTCATTATTTGGGAATTTTGCTCGTGAGATCTGGTATTATGAAATAAGTAGCATATGTTTACATTTTGAGTAATTTTTTGGGTGGGTGACAAGATAAAGATTTGCTAAGAACATCCAATATTTTCCAAGTGCTCTTGAGATGCCAACAAAGTCTATATTCAGTTCCAGATTTCCTTGTATGACTGTTACTCCCTTTTTATCACATGTTTAATAAAACCTCATTATCATGTATCACAGCGTTAAACCGGTGATTTATCTTGTTTTACACAGTACTTGATTGGCTATTTACAGTAGTTATCCTTATCGGATGATCTGCCGGTACAGCTTCTCGCCAACATTTTCGTGTATGCAAATTAAACATTAAATTTCCAAGTTGACATCAAGGGAGCGTAGTTCCTCTCTTGTTAACTTAGTTTTATGAGATAATTTCTCTTGGAAATTAGACTGTAAACGTCCTATCTCGAGGCTGTATATTTACACTTGTAAATTATACTGACTACAAAAGGTTTTACGGCGCTACTTCAGCATATTCACGTAGGAAATGTAAATTTGTCTGTGGAATTTGGAAATTATTCAGTGGTTCCTTTAAACGTCCAGACTGTTGTATTATTCATGGCTGCCTTCATTTCTATGCCCACACTGTGGGGCAAGTGTTCTATACCCACACTGTGGAACAAGTGTTCTGTGCACACACTGTGGGGCATGTGTTCTATGCTCATACTGTGGAACAAGTGTTCTGTGCCCACATTGTGAGCCAAACTCAGGGGTATAGTGCCTTACACCTGTCCGTCCGTGCGTGTGTTGGTCAGGACTGAGGGCAGTGTATATAGTTTGTATAATCAACTCGTGCGATTATCACTGGACTAAATTGAAACTGTTGTAGTTTATATTCATCTATATTGGACATATGATGCCATGTTGTGGTGACCATAAATGATATTTTATAAAAATTCTCGCTTTATGAAATGTAGTAATTTTTTTTCAGCTGTATTATTATTTTGTCATGAATATATCATGTGACACATGTCATTGCCAGTGACGTGACAGGACTGACATATCGGAAAGAAAGACAGAGGAAATTTCGATCAGTCCTCATGTTATAAGTTCATAGAAGTTTTTGTTTATAAGGAACATCAATAAATTCATTAGCCGTTACTATAACCAAAAGCTTAACCAACGGGAGCTTGACAAAGCTGGAGCAAATCCTCACAAACGATAGCTCATCAAGGACTCACGAAATAAGTGAGAGCGATAATCTGTTGGTCTGTGAATTGTAATCAACTTTAAAATATACTTGCCTTACTTTTCTCTCTCTTATATACCAGTTTTTCCACCGCTAAGGGTCGTCAATCAGTTTTATCGTCAAATACGAATCGTTCACGCATTACGACCTTATTTTTTGTACGTGTTGGAAAATCAGTCCCATTATGGCCGTTTATTCGTGATATACTGGAAAGAGGAAGCTGCTTACTTGCGCCCTCACAAGGAGTAGCAGCTTCCACATCAAACCCGTCGGTTTTAGGGAGAAAAAAAATGCCTTGTTGACTGAACGCTGGACGACTTGTTTGAGAGCATTGACGGGTTTCTGCAGTAATGTCACGTAGAGTGGAACAGTTCTGTACACTACAAAATAACTCTGCTTCCATCAGTCGCGCGGATATAGCCAGTGCTGTAAAACGCAACAGTTGTTTCTCGTGTTTATTGGACAAATGAGTTTTGTGGATCGTGTGCAACAGAAAAGCTATTTGCTCTGTTTATAGGATGCAGTGTGATCCAGTACCCCACACTGGATTTGGGAAAGGATTGGATCTTCCATAAAGTTCATTTGCAAGTCAGGCGGTTTAAGCTGTGTCTTTTTCAGCTTAGTTATAAGTAGGGTTGGGTCTACATCAGCTTAGCTGAAGGCAGCGTTAAGCCTTTATCAGCTTAGCTGTAGGCAGGGTTGGATCTGAATCAGCTTTGCTGTAAACGGGATTGGATGTGTGTCAGCTTAGCTAGCTGGCAGCGTCGGGTCTGTCAGCTTAGCTTCAGGTGGGATTGGGGTCTGTATCAACTTAGCTTCAGGTGGGGTTGGCCATACATCATGTCTGTCGCTTTAGCGTCTGTCTACCTGAGTGGAAGTAAAAGTATCAAACATTTTAATCTACAGTAGAAAAATGTTAACTTCCTCTTCTTCATCTACCTTAATCGGTCAGTCTGGTTTTGATAAAAAAAAAAAAGATCACTCACTCCTTTTTCAACATTGAATCTAGCCTTCATTTTATTACATAACCATCAATCGTTTTCTTTGTGTCAACCATTGCTTATTATTATTTTTTTCTCTTTACTATTCCACTTTACTCTTACTGTGAAAGCTTGCTGATTCCTCTTGTCCCTCACAAACGCATCTATACCATACCAAAATCCTTGACGTTCATTGTTATTTTTTCGTCAGTTGACACCCGTGTTGTAGATTAGTCACTAGAGGTCCTTGGAGACTGGTCTGGTAGCAGAGGTCCGCAGGCAGCCAGTCCGGCCGGCACGAGCCATTGCTGTTTACGTGGTGAATATAAAGTTTGGAGATTGTAGTAGGTCTTGTTCATCCTGGGGTTAGCTGGTCTCCATGATTGTCCTGGAGATTGTAGTGTGTCTCCTCGTTCATCCTGGTAAGACAATAGACGGACAAGGGATAACATGGTCTACTGCAACAACAGGTTTTTCGTCCTCGACCAGATGCGCCAGAGTGTTGGTCAGCCACAAGCCGACCACTGAGTATATTGTTACGTGACCTTCGTGCAGTAGGAGCCCGGGTCATACTTCACGGCGTAGAGAAAATGGAAGACGGTTACCTTTTGAGAGATAATAGAATATATATTCAGCTTTAGATAAAATGATGATGAAATTCAAATCATTAGGACTAGTAAATTATCTGTTTCCATATAAATTTCAAGGAAATGGTGGGTCCAAAAATTTGTCTCAAGAAAATAGGTTTCTTAGAAGCGTGGATAAATAGTTTTGTTCTAAGAATTTTTGTAGTAAACTTTTATAACTGTTGTCGTTGTGTAGTGTTGAGAACTGTTACTCATAACCGCATTCCGATGTCACCAGGGCAGTTCAGGGCCGAGCAGCTGTAAACGAGGGGTTGATGTCACTCATAGCTGATGTGGCGAGGATGATGTCACCCAGCACTGACGAACCAGAACCGATATCACTCGTAATGTCCGTGAACCAGGGCTGATGTCACTTGTAAAACCCATGAACTAGGTCTGATGTCACAGTTAACACCTGCGTCAGTAGGGTACCCAGTGAGGCCGCAGATGTCTCCTCCACCTGCTCTCATGCGCATTGCCATTATCGAACAATCCTCAACCACCAGTACGGATGGTCTGGGGTAATTACACCATAAACCTATGATATTTAAGTGTAGCCAATAAGTATATTTAGGTTTTTAAGACATATTTGTAAATCAGGAATTCCACCCTGTCAATCTGAAATGTTAAATACTTCGACATACGACTTTGTGAAGTCGAGGGTCGTGTCTGTAGGACCAGCGTGGTGTAGCGGTTAGCGTTGCTGACCGTGACGCATTCACGGGCCGCCCAGGGTCGAGCGCATAGGTTCGAATCCTG
>JAYMFT010150498.1:0-12631 GCA_038088735.1 Panulirus argus
AATTAGACTCATGTATTCATAGCTAATGCTTCAGAAATAATTCATTTTTCCGTCTCTCACTTCGTACCATAAAATGCAAATTACTAGCCGATATCGGTTGGGGGGGCAGAGTTCAGCTGCAGCCTGGGGACCCCCGCGACCCCCAACGACCCCTCGCTGGGCTGAGGGGGCGGCGAGTGGCGGCTAGGAAGGGGGAGGGGGGAGTTGGAGGGAGGGGAGCGTCGCGCCCGCTGGGCCCACTGCCCTAATTTCACCGACTGTGAAGGATTAATTATCAAATCGTTCTCTGGGGCGCCGTGCAAGGCTACTGCTGCTTATTGGGGTGATTATGCCCCACCCCTTGTCTCGCAGTTGAAAGAAAGTGAAGAGGTTTTAGCGGCTCGGAGGGCGGCCGGGGCCTGTGCCTGCTGGCCAGCTAGCCAGGCAGCAGGCACAGGCACAGGCCCCAAACAGCTTCCGGGGATGAAGTTTGGGTTCGGAGAATTTTAGCCGTTATCGTTTCTGCCAATTCCTTTTTTTTTTTTTTTCCGTCTTATGTTAATCGTGTGTTAATGTGCTCCAGCCAGCCAGCGAGCTAGTCAACGAGAGAGCCCAGAAAGGGAGGGAACGATGGCTTTCCCCAAAGGGGCAGTGGAGGAACAGGAGGGAAAGGCCGCTGGAAGAGGAGGGGTGGGAGGGAAAGAGACGGAAAGGGTGAGTTAAGGAGGGAGAGAAGTGGATGAGAGAGAGAGAGAGAGAGAGAGAGAGAGAGAGAGAGAGAGAGAGAGAGAGAGAGAGAGACTTAAAGCGAAAAGGAACCCTTTTGGACGGGGAGACTCAGGTCAGGAGGAGGTCTGGGATGAGCCGAGTTGTTTCTATCGGTCATGTGGCGCTTGAGCTGGGGCGCCTCCCGCTCCCTCGGGGTCTATTTGACCCCGGATTGCTCTCCTTTAACCAACCAGAGGGCACAGTGTATCGTCATTAACAGATTCGTTCTTAATTAGAATACTTCGTTGGTGTGTCTTTGTTGATTATTTGTCCCTTTTTCTTTAAGGTAGATGTTTCTTACATCTGGATTTATAATTCTTCTAGGTAATGTGAGGTAAGGTATGGATTCCGACCAAGGCTTCCACACCAATTGGTGGGAAGTAGGTTGAAGTGTTCCTTCCTGGGTTTTCCAAGTCTGGAAGCTGATGGTAGGACTCGAGTTCTGGAATATCTCGGGTGGCAACCATCGGCCCACGGGAATCTGACGACACGGGGCTGCGTGACCTCTGCAGTCCCTTTTGTTCTACGGCCCACGCCATGAACATGGGGTGTGTACGAAAAAAAAGATAATAGCCTCAGCGGCAAAAGTGATACAGAAAATGGGAAGTAGGCAGGAAAGAGAGAAGAAGGGAGGTAGGTAAAGATAAGAGAAGAAGTGGAACAGTAAGGAGACGAGCTGCGAGAGAGAGAGAGATAAGAGGAGAAGGAAGAAGAAGAAAGGAAGATAAAATTGTGAAAATGAGAGAGAGAAAATTCGAGTGAGAGAAGAGGAAAGGTCCATTACAAGGGTACCCCCTTGCCCCATTAGGTTGGGAGAGCGGGCACTGGGCACCCGAGTCTCCAGATATTTTGCTCAACTCGTATGGAAGAAAAAGGCAAATCAGGTTCCATATTTAGGTCGTTTAGATGACGTGTGGCGTTATCTAACCCACACAATAAACGCGACATATTTCCCTGTGGTATGTATGATGGGACACAATGAATTTTTTTTCAAACCGTTAGTGATTAAAAAGTACGCCTTTTTAGCGGCGTTATTTTGCCGCTTTATTCAATTGACATAATGGACGTAAGGTTTCCAAACTAATTAACAGTCGTACTTTTTTTTCCACATCGCTCGAACAATGGCAGTTATGCGTCAGCTAGGTGATGGCTTAATATAAGCACAGCTCCCATTCATGGACTTCGCTGACACTGGTATATAGAAGAGGCCTTATATCGGCATCATATAAACTATAGCGATAATAGACCCCCTGCTGGCTACACTACTGCGTATAACAGACAACTCCCTTTTGGCTACGCTGCGTATGACAGACCCCCAGCTTGCCACACTGAGTATAACAGACCTCCCTGCTGGCTACACTGCGAATAACAGATCTCTTACTGGCCACTGTACTGCGTATAACAGACCCCCTTGCTGGCCACACTGTGTATGCAAATGGGCTAAAAAATAATAGATGGCGCTCCGTGTGCGTGGGCCGCTTTTTCATCTGGAAGACAGTGGCTTCGACGCTTGTTCGACACAGAACACAAAGCGATATCAGAACGAAAACGAAGAGGACCAACTGATATGATGCAGCTGGCTCCCGTCCTCAGGCTCCACCGACGTTGCTACACATCTAAATGGAAACCATGACTTTCAAGTCAATCATCCAAACGAGGAAAAAAGTAGCTGACAATGTGTGAGTTGGTATCGTCTGTAGCCCGTTGACTGATGGCTCCACACGGCGGTGAAGGTGTCGAGATATCATATAAAACACACGATGTTCACAGAATGACTCCGCTCGGCAGACTGATTGATGACGGTTACGCTTAACCGTCACAGCATGCACATCGCCGTAGTGCCATCTGTTGGCGTGCTTTGGAACTAGTCTCGGAACTTTTTGATACCACTCATCCTGACCACGACTGAACCGAATGGAGACATAATTCCTCGCCCAAGCAACAGAAACAGATCCAAACAATATGATTAAGTTAATTTGCAGTAGAAAGGAACCCCAGGACTATAGAGTGACATGTAATGGAACCTTTGCTTCCCTAAAGCAAAACCACACAAACGAAGACTTTTCCAGGAGAACATTTAGCCCAGTCTCCTCCCCATCGTCCCACAAACACGTCCAGGCTGCTCTTACAACCCCCTCGCCCTTGCTCATCAAAACAGACTCCTCCAGGAGAATCAAAGAACCAGAGATTGGGGCCTTATGAGCCCCGGTTCCTCCGCTGTGCCACAGCCCAGATAAATCCATAGCGAGGGGACCAGATCTAATCTTACACTCTCTGCTTCTGTCCCTCAAGCCCACCGGAGCAAGCTAACAACAGGGAACTGTGAAGCGTGGAATACAAATTGCGTTGACTATCAGCGTCGCCCCGCCACGCCTTCAGCTGGTGATACTCCTCCCTTGTTTAATGAAAAGAGGCCCCTCGGGACGGAGGGGAGAGTCAGGACCAGCCTTAATGAATATGGATGTGTGTCCTGACAAAGGGCGACGGAGGGACAGCACATGCAGGAGGAGCAGGAGCCCTGCAGGAATCTCGGTAGGGCAGACGGAGGCGGGGGCGCTGGGATTGAGTCCCAGCCACATGCAAGACACACTGCTCACGGTGGAAGAAACCTACGACACACTGAAGCACCCTCATGTGACGCTGACCAAAACGAGAGACACACTACATACTGCAACGCTACACCCCTGTAAGAAACCACACTCTGCAACATTACGCCAAGGAGCTCTTAAAGGAACCTACACCATCCAACATTACGCCAAGTAGCTCCTAAAGGAACCTAAGCCCTGAAACACCCAACTTGTTACTTATTCTTGATATAACCTACGCACTATTACACCTGACTAAGTACCAGTTTCCCTGACCACAGGTACAACACATTACCATGCACATCTCGACAGCAGGTAAAAAGGAGAAATCACATACTGCCAAGCTTCATATGATAACCGGAAAAAGATAACAGAGGCCACTAAAGTTAACCAGAGACCAGATATCTCATGGACCATTGGTTGGGCTGAGATGGAAAGGTATTGTCCTCTTTGTATCCCAAGGGAAGCGTAACTGGACTACCACCCTGAGATCACGTAAAATAAATTTGTCTTTCAAGACGCAATGAGCCCTTACACGATGACCCTTGGCGTTGCTGTCACAACAGCGTTCAAGATATCATCAAAATTGTGCCAGAGTGTCATTTCATAAACGGATTTTTAAGTCGTTCCGGTAATATTCGTCTTTTCCTCCACTTCCCAGAAACGCTTCGGATGAAATGAACCTAGAATCACTCGTGAAACTGTCTTTAAAGAAGAAAAAAGAAAAAGGATGTCTCTCGGCACAATCTTCACAAAGCCTCGATGACATATGGCTATAATGCTTCATAATACTTCGGCCCGGACCGTAGAGGTGTGGCACCATAGCATGACACGGGACCAGAGACTACCACAATCCGCAAGTTATTACAGTGGCTAATCCCACTGGAGCCTTACCTCACTCGCTTGGTTCCGTCCTGTCACGCGTGCTGACAGCGCGCTACAGCCAGTAAAAGGATCAGGAGCGTTACAGAAATAAAGTCAAGCAACGCAAGTAAAGGAAGGGGAGGTGTGTCTTGTGACTTGATTTACTAAACTGAGCAAATGTTTAAGTTAATACAGCTTATTGCAATGACGGCTTGGCATGAAGGAGACTTCACGATTGTTTGTTTGTCTTGGCAACAGCTACATGGTCTGCCAGGCAGCTAAGAGCCCACTGTCTCAACACAGAGGTGAGGCCGCAAGCAACTGGTTGCTCGTGGCCAACGAGGAGACGATGCTTGAGTCACGGGAACTGGAGTGGAGTGGCCCTGCGTTTCTCTAATCATGTGTGTATCGAAATATGTTTCAACAGCAGAGTACGTCCTCGACTGTGGTTTAGAGAAGGACTCTTGGCCTCTCCTGATTTTATGACCAGTGATTTAGCAGAAGTGTTCGTGTTGTCAACAGCTTTTCTAAACTACACTACAGTCTCTCTCATCCACCGATACTGCTCTCAGATGCACGACTGTCTTCTCTTCCTCCTTTTCCCAGGCCCATAGCATTTCCCATACTCCGTCACCACCATCAGGAGCTGGTCGACTCGACCGTCTACCCCGTCTCTACCACTTCTGGTGGTGGCTGGTGGTTGCAGCAGCGGGGGATTCTCTCTCTCTCTCTCTCTCTCTCTCTCTCTCTCTCCCCGGGGAGAATTCGCCCAGATTAACCAACAAGTTCCGATAATTCTCCCAGTCCCTGAGGTCAGGGCCAAGCACTCCCGGAGGAAATCAGGGGCTTAGCCCTTCTTGCCTCAGGGTCCCCCGGCCTATTTAGCCGGGCCCTAATAATATCATCAGAGGATTTCGGGGTTTCCCCTTCGTCTTCCTTCGGGGCTCCAACGGCGTGGCGGGTTTCAGCAAGGACGCCCTAATTCCCGGAAACCTGACTTGGTACCTACCTGACGGGGCCACCTCGTCCTAGTCTTGATTCCAGAATATATCAAGTTGTCTCATATCTTATCATGCTTCTATCCCGTCTATATACTTAATACTTGACCCTCCTGGTAGTTATATTTGTCTTCATTTGTGAGATAGCTTTTTTTCCAAATAAGTTTTATGCTTCACTTACACGACTCAAGTCTTCCTACACATTTCCATGTCGAAGTTTTGTCCCGACTGGAAGACTGATGGAAGTGCAACTGTTCATCTTGATCAATTACGTATTACGTGTTACGTTCTAGTTATCTGCCACGGCAGCTGACCTTCCCAGTCCTTCTGAGATATTTTCATTCCTTCTCGACCTTCGCACGGGTTTGACCACAATCTTTCGTATGTATTCTGTATCATACACTCCACTTTCTCCTCTCGACCTTGACTGCCGTGTAAGCAAAGTGGGTCGTCACTTCCACTCTGCTAGGGTTACATAATCTTACTCAGTTTATATAAATTAGAGTTATTGTCTGATGGCTTTGATACATGTAGACATGATAAGTGTCGAATGTCAAACACTTCCTTTAGAATATAATCAGCACATGAATATAATGTGACACCCATGGCTACTGCCATTAATCCTATAATGAATGTACTTTCTAGACAACAGGCATTGATTATGAAATTATCGAACTTATTCAAACCTCTCAAAAACCCCAATTTATAGGGTTCCCTCAGCGTTCAGGAAGCAACCCACATCCACCAGGTCAAGAGGAGTGATGATATGTATATATCTCCGTGGGATGAATGAAGACCATCAGTACACGAGAAGGTCTTGTTCTTGACCCATGCAAAGCTCATGGGCTTCTTGAAACTTCACCATATGTGCCGAAGATGCGTCCACGGGCGCTGGATAATCCTCTTGAAATACTGTTAAAGACGTCGCTGGAAAGAGGCACAGTGCCAAGGGGATTTATGGAAAAAGGCAAACGTCATAACAGTCTACAGGAAAGACGAGCGAGAAGAAGCACTGAATCACAGACCAGTTTCACTGACGAGAGTGTGATCTGTAAAACTCCGGAAGAGATAATTAGAAAGCAAATGCATGACATTCCACGTTACCTAAGTGAGAAGCAGCGAGGTTTTAGAGAAAGGAGGTCATGTGTAACAAAACCTCTCAGATTCCTACGAGAGAGTGAGCTCTCTCTCTCTCTTAGTCAAAAGGGAAGGCCGGGTGGACTGTTTCTCATCTGGACTGCCGGAAAGCATTTGACACCGAAATGCATAGGAGGCAGATTGAGAAACCGGATCAGTAAGGGGATATATTATCTCAGTGGAGGGAAAGAACGGTTGCATGTCAGAGGAGCCCTCTCCACAACATGATATGGCAATATCTAAGACCTTCATCAATGCCCATAATCTGAAGTATGATGACTTGATATGGCAACATTCACAATCTTTATTAATGCCCATAACTTCATGTACGATGACATGATATGAGATTACTGTTATCAGTTCTTACGGTCTAATATACTGAATAATAATGACATAATCTGATAGCAGTAGATGGAAACCTTTATCATAATTGTAACTCAAATACTGAACATTGAAAATACGAAAGGTAACGCTAGTCAAAGACTTGTATCAGTGCGAACCACACTCCAAGCAGCAACTGAAGTTAGACAAATTTCCTCGAAAGAAAAAAAGAGCCTAATGTTTTAGTCACAGCTGATGCGTGAACTAGTAATACCATAACAGCCAACCTTTATGAGAGGGCAGAGCTTTTGATTCCCAGTATGTTCGTGAATTATGTTGTGGAATATATCACGACACGGTCTGTCTGCTTAAGGATACAATCCACCACAACCAACTTCCAGGTACTGTTGCATCGATACCTCGTCAAACACTCCCGGGCACGAGACCTCCTCGTGGCTTGTGGATGTGTCCATTTTGTGAACTTAATTATCATTTCCCTCGTGTTTTGGAGGTATACATCATTTTAAGTGTATTCATAGACTTAAGATTAATTTATATATTCAATTATTGTTTGTTTGAGGTTGAGATGGGGTGACTGCAGGATTGCATGTACGGTTATATCATGCAATCACAGAATGGAAGAAGCTTCCACAGTCGTATACAGAGGATGCCGTTCTAGTGACTAGCAAAAGGATGGGGACTCAGGCACGTCGCTGATGTGTCTTAGAAAAAAGATGTGCGTAAATGAAGGTTAAAAAGTTCTAGTATTTGATGGCAAATAATATTCTCAGTGCAATACCCAACTGAAAGGAGTAAGCACTTGTAAACGATGATCACTGTCGTAAAAGGGAATGCCAAAGTGTGGGAAAGAGCTCGACGCATTGAGGGAGTTTTAGCCAAAAGGAAACATCAAGTTTAGAATGTGATGTATGAGAAACCTGCATGAGGGAATGTGAGCTCCATGTTCTTTGATGCGAATGTGAGGCTTTCTTCCATTTTCTTTTTTCAAAGATAATGTGAGTGAAAACTAAGCCGTTTAGTACGACTGGGAGTGAGGAGTGTATGTGGTGTGTGTGTTTATGTGTGTGTGTGTGTGTGTGTGTGTGTGTGTGTGTGTGTGTGTGTGTGTGAGACAAATGTATATACACTAGGGGTCAGGTACGAACCCGGGGAGGGGCGTGCGTCTACCTCGGACACACGGAAGCTCAAAGACACAGCCACCAGTTTCCCAGAGCTTTTTCCCGTTTCCCAACCTGGACTCGATGGGGTTGACGATGGTGTGACAGACGCATTGATGTAAAGACAAAATGTATATACACCAAATTAAATGAGCTTGACAATAATCTCTCAGGAAGGAGGTTGATATTCATACAGATTGATTTATCCCCGACTGAAACTGCTGGGGATACCAGGATCCTGATATTACATCCTGAAAAAAGATTCCCTTTATCAATGAAAAAAATGGAAAAAAAAAATTAAAAACAAATGGTATAATTTCAGACCCTCTGATGACATAACAGGTATCACGGATGACAGATGTATATAGGGGACACATATACGCAAATCTGATCAAAGAATATTTCCCAAGGTCTTTGAGAAAATATCGAGGAACATGTGAATATTTTGAGCACAGAAGATGTGAAAACTAATTACTTTATCGCTCATTACTGTGTGACTTTTTCCTTAAAAGCGTAAGAACCTGGAAGATTGGAGTGGGAAAAGGGGAGGTGGGAGGTTCCATGATGTGCCCCTGTGTCAGTAAGTGGGACTGATTTCATAATGCCGTCTCGAGGACTTGAAGGTAAAAGAGGACACGAAAAAAAAGCTTTGTTATCCAAACCAGTGCTGAAAGAATCTTAGAAGTCTACAGATAAAGCCAGTTTGGTGTCTCCTAATCGAGAATGTCGTCCACCAGCAGACGGGGAAAAACAAAAGATGAGAGAGGTGGTATATGAGGAGGGGTCGTGAGTCCTCTAAAGATATCTAGGGCTAATGAAAGGAAGCCTTGTTGGTGAGGAGAGGAGGCCGGGTGTGAGTGATGAGGTGGAGAGGACTGCCGGAGTGGCTTGTCACAGGATCAGGGTCACAAGATGAGGGACAGACATGATCAGGGATGAGGGAGGGATGGCCAGGATCAGGGGTGAAGGATGGTGAGGCTCAGGGTCAGGGCTTGGCCAGGGTTAGGGTAAGGGAGGCTGTTGTTTCTGTTGTTTCTATTGTCACTATTTCTGTGATATTATTATCACTGTTGCACTCATCAGCAGATTCACACACTTAGCTTAGACTAGGGTGTGTGTATGTGTGTATGTGTGTGTGTGTGTGTGTGTGTGTGTGTGTGTGTATGTACAGACATAGGAGTAAAGATATGGTACATAAATAAAAGGTTGAGAGACGGGGCAACACGAGTGTAAAACTCTCCCCCCAGCAACACACACACACACAAGCACACACAGCTCGGCAGGTCCAGACCCTTCACTGCCATGGGCGAAGGAATCGGAAACGTCACCAGCATAGCAGGACTCCGGCAACGCACTGCAACCCTCTGTATCACCGTCACTCGAACCCAATACTGCACTTACAGCTCAGTCCTGAACCCATGATTCTCTCCTCCTCCCTCCTCACTCCTCCTTCTCTTTCTCCGTCTCCACATCGGAGCCTGCACACCGCTTCTCCAGCTCCCGTCTCGTGTTGCTGATCTGTTGTTGTACCTGTAAATTCATAATCGAATTTGGTCTCTTTGCTGTTCACCTACCAGTCTCATAGATCAGCCAAATAGTGGAAGAAAAATGAAGTTACATTAGGAACCCAAGGTATGTATCAGATAATATTTAACTCCAAAAATTATTGTTTAAGAATAGAGATGTATACACAGAATTAGACAATATGAACCACAGACCCAAAAGAACCAATTGTGGCGAACGATACAGTAAATCCACACCTCACAGGCACAACACATTAACCGCCTCGAACCCAAATCAAAGGCGTTAAGGGGATGGCCTTGATAAGGGCTTCAGCTGCCCATGCCGTCTCAGCTAACATGAAAAAAAGCCAAACATATTCATGAAACGCTGCTCAAATACCAGCCATAACGCAACCAAACTCTTGAGCAGAATAACCAAGAAAATGCCACACAATCCTGAAACATTTTACCCGACCCATCACTCCCGCTGACATCCGCAGTGCAATTAAGATCTTAAAAGGAACTTCTCCTGCAACAGCCCACCCACCCTGGCAACACGTCAAACTTTCGCATGAAACACTTCAGCCGAGTTGGAAAAGTCCGTCCAAGCGCTTACGGGTATAATCCCATTTATGTGTCAAGATCCTTGAAACGTCTACAGCCTTGCTAATACTGGACCGAAGTGAGGTCTAACCTGAATAGCCCTTATAACTAACCACTTGACAACCTGTCTCTTGAGAAACTCAACTGCAATCCCATCCACTCCAACTGCTCTTCTACATGGTATCCACAACCTCCTCTCTCTTTGGGTCATAATACTCACCATGAGTCTCTCACTCCACTCGACCTTTTCCTGAAGGCTCCAGCAGCCCAAGGCTTCACTGCTCCTTGGGAGTGAGAAGTTATTTGGCGAGACTCTATTCCTATTGGTACAGCCTCACCAAAAATGACTATTCGCTGACAGCGGAGGAAATCATGAAACATTAAGCTGTTGTGACGTTTCGACTGATTAAAAATCAACAAATAACTCTTTGTAAGAAAAAAAAGACAGAAAGCATTTTGAAGCCACATCTGCTTCAGAACGACTATTCTGTTTTTAGGTGTTTAAGACTCAGGCTATCCAAGGTCTCACAAAGCGCCTATAATAGTCTTCAGAAGAGAAATTGTTTTCCATAAATAGCACTGAAGCGATGTACAAGATACGTCATATCAGGAAGGGAGCAATGTGGACTGAGACAAAACCAACAAAGCCTCTCTGATATTTTTTCTGTCGGTTCCTCGACGACGGAGGGAGTCTGGGGGCAGGCAGCAGCATGGAACCAATCACAGCCGCACAGGACGGCACAACAGTGTGGCCAGAGAATGCGCAAAAAAATAACCCGTCCCTCATTGTCGGTTATAATGAGGTGGGTCACCTCCGGGCCTCATCGGAATTAATGTACTATAAACAAAGACGAAGGATCACTCTCTGGTCTGGCTCGGAGTACAGGGTGGAATTGCCAGCCCGTAGCGCACAGCAGTTTATAGTAAGCAGGTGATCTTGCCATAGGAGGGCCATCTAAGCTCCCTATTTCATCAGTATGGGTTCCTTGGGTGTGTGTGATTGCTACTTGGTGCATTACGTGGAGAGGATTCTTTTTTTTTTTTACGCCTGTGTTGCCCACGTCTCTCAACCTTGTATGTATGCATGAAACGTTTACTTCTGTGTAAACACACACACACACACACCATTCATCGACCAACCCCGAGAAAGGAGGATGAACACCTGGTTTGGGTGTGAGACTACTGCCGCGCCCAGGATTCGAACCTATTCAGGTCCGTGCTGTCTCATGGTCAGCAACGCTAACAGCTACGCAAGGAAGGCCCGCATGTGTGTGTGTGTGTGTGTGTGTGTAATTACAACCCTCACCAATGAACCAGATCCGTAAAATCTCAAAAAAGTCAGACAATAACAACTCAACTGCATTTGTCTGAATAAAGATAATAAACAGAATAGAAATCGTGTCACTCTGTATTCTGCCAACGACCTCCCTTCAGCAGGAGTGAAAGCAAATGGCGGGAAATCCATGATACTTTCATAATACATTCACGTAAATCAGCTCTTTAGAACACCTTGAAATTGCGTAAAAGAATTAGCTTTTTCTTTTTAACTGCGTATTTTCGATTCAGCTTTTGTCCATCTCGTCATTTTTCCCTAACATCTTTTATGTTAGCTGAGACGGCACGGGCAACTGAAGCCCTAATCAAGGCCATCTGATTAACGCTTTATTCTATTTTCATTTTTTTCAATGCTGAAGGCTCCAGTCACGGACAAAAGTCTACATCAAGGCCGGGCCCTAATAGAAAAAATGGAATTAAGAAATGCGAAAAAGAAAAAAAAGGAAAGCATTTACGAATTTTTGAGATAGTGAAAGATCTGTCTTTTGAAATGAGCCAGGTCATACTTATTGGGAAAGACATAAAAAGGTAGCGAGTTCCAAAATTCGAAGTGTAGGGAAAGAAGTAGGTAACAAAACGGCCCGTCCTTCAGTTGCTGATGGTCACACAATAATCAAGTGATGCAGCTGCTTGCCGAGTATTGCGTGGTCTAGCTAGTGCTGCGGGCATAAAAGCAGCCAGCTCTCGGGAGCAAAAGCTAAGGCAATACCTATAAAAGAGGGAAAGTGAACCAACATTGCTGCGTAGGGTAAGGGGGTCGTTTGGAAGTTAGCCTAGGACAGTATATAAGTCGGAATCTTTCGACTCAGCTTTGTCAAGTAAGGATACATAGCTAGAACCATCCCAAATGTGAGAGCAGTACTCCATACAGAGGACGAATCAATCCCTTGTATAAACGATGCAACTGTTCAAAAAAGAAAAAGTTACAACATCTAAACAAGACATCCAGTTTCTTAGAGGCAGATTTAGCTCTTCCCATAATGTGGAGTTTCCAAGAGAGAGTGGATGTTACAGTAATACCAAGTATGTTCATTGAGTCAAATGGTGGAATTATAGAACCGTCAAAGGAGATACGAGAGTTGTGAGAAGTTTTCGATAGAGAGATGGGTAGAAATTGGGTCTTGGAGGCATTAAGCTTAACTAGATTTTGTGTACCCTACTGAGATATCCTGTTCAAGTCTGAGTTTATTGTGGAAGCTGTGTCAAGGCGAGACGCAGATCGAGTGACAGAAGAGGGAGCAGAACTGAAGGATATGGATGAATGCAGTGTTGAGTCATCAGCGCATGAGTGCATTGGGTTACTTGTGGAAGAGAGAAACTCGTTGAAGAAAAGGAGAAAAAGTGTTGGCGACAGTACAGAC
>JAYMFT010150509.1:0-12630 GCA_038088735.1 Panulirus argus
TGACTGGAGCCTTAAAAAAAAAAAAAAAAAAAAAAAAAAAAATTACACAGGGATATTGGAAAATTAAGGTGTATTTAGCCTGATACAGAACTGTATGTCTAAGTTATGAATTACTACAACTTATTAATCCTTTCTGTTGCAACAATTGACACTGTGTGTGAATTTTGCTGCCTTGGATTTCTGGAAGCTAATGGGAAGATGACATGAGCCAGCTGGCGATCATTGATTTGCTGAGAAGAAACCCTGTTAGTCAAGCAAGGCTTTAGTTTTTAAGAATTTATAGAAGAGAGTGAGAAAAACAATTTTTTCATGAAGTTATGAGGGTAAGAGAGGAAGCTAACATGATATTCCCTAAGGAATATCTCATACCTATGGGAGAGAATATTTTCCATTCCTCAAAATCAAATTTTTATAAGCTTCTCATGAGCTACCAACTCTTGGCTCTATTTGGTATTATAGGCTTACATGTAAATTACACCATGATAGAAAACATTCTGCTGTCATTTACATACACAGTGGAATTTCTATTGATTAATTTGTAATGCAAAGTTTTGGAGAGGAAATCATGAAAATGAGCTTTTGTATTGTTTTTCCTCAGGGTTACATAGTCAACTGGGACATACAAAAAACAATATGGGACTACATGTTTGGAAAAGATGTGTTCAATGTGAACCACTCTAATACAACAATGATCATCACCGAACCATTTTTCAATTTCACCAGCACTCAGGAGGCACTGAGTGAGATATTCTTTGAGGAATATGATATAGATGCATTACTCAGAATTAATGGTATGTTTCATTTTCTTTAAGTACAGTATGTATAGTTAGTTTCTGTGCTTGACAGTAAGTTGTAGAAATCTGTAACTCTTGGTTTGTCTCCAGAATGTGATTATATATCTCATAAAACAAGGATTGAAACTATGCAAGAGGCTGATCTTACCTCTTACAACTGGCTACAGGAAACCTTTCCACTTACCAGTTGACTTGAATGAACTAGTCATATCATATAGTGCTATAGCTTACTGCTTGTCAGCTTCACCTCTTTCAGTTTGTATCTTTCATGGGTGATGTGTAAATCAGCTGGCTTTCAGTATGACATGGTTGAAACAGCACATTTGCCATATAGATTTACTCTTGTGATGAGATCAAGCTTGACACCTTTATTTTTCTGTAGTGATTGATTATTGATCCTTATAACTGTAATAAGATCATTGTGATTGCCTTTTACATGTTGTCACCCAGAAGATTTTTGACTATTAAGTTTCCCCATTGTTATTATTACTATTATTATTGTTATTAATATTATTATTATTATTATTATTATTGTTATTGTTATTATTATTGATATCGTTATTATTATTATTGTTATTATTATTATTATTATTATTATTATTATTATTATTATTATTATTAATATTTGTGTTATGATTATTATTGTTACTGTTATTGTTTGCTGATGACAGAATTGGTCGGAGATTCAAGTGAGAAATTGCTGGTTTGTATCTGAGCTTGGGAGAGTGTGTATGAAAGGAGGAAGTTGATACAACTCTGAATAAAAGCAAGGTACTAGGTTTAGCTGTGCAGAGGAACAGGTTAGTTGGGGTGGGAGTTTCAAAGGGAAAAACCTGGAGGATGTGGAGTGAAATGTTTTAGATACCTGTGAGTGGGCATGGTAGCAAATGGAACCATTGAAGGAGAGCTTGAGTTAGAGGATGGGTGAGGGGTGTGGAGGTTCTGGGAACATTGAGGAATGTGTGGAAAGAGAGATTGTCATCAGAGAGAGTGAAAGTGGATACGTTTGAAGGTATGATAGTCCCAACGATGTTGTATGGATGCAAGGAATGGGCTATATATGAAAATGTGTGAAGGAGGATGGATGTGTTGGAAATGAAATATTTGAGGCCAATATGTATTGTAAGGAGAGTTAGAGTACATAATAAAAAGGGTAAGAGAGAAGTGTGATGATTTATGAAGAGCATGGTTAAGAGGATGTGCTGAAATTGTTTGGACAAATGGAGAGAATGAGTGAGGAAAGATAGACAAAGAGGATAAGTGGAGGTAACAAGAAGAATGGGGAAACCAAATTTGAAACTGTAATGATGGAGTGATAAAGATTTTGAGAGCTCAGGTCCTAAACATGCAGGTTTACAGGGGATGACATGCTGTCAGTGAAGCAGCCGGGGAAACCACACCAAGGTTTATAGGGCTCGGTTGTAAGTACATAATTGCAGTTACCAATTTGTATGGGGAGGGAGTTTAAAAGTACATTTTTACATCTTTCTTAAAAGGTTTCTTACGTACCTTATTGTTATGCCCTCTGGTTGCCTTTAGCCTTTCCCTGTAAATTTGCTCGCTTAATTCTAAGGCCATCTTTAATGCCCATCTCTAGACCTTCTCTGTTAGCTCTTTGTGCTTTTTTAGTTGTGGTGACCAAACTTGAGGAGTGACCAAATTTGAGACGCATATTCTAGGTTTGGCCTTATGAAGGATATGAACCACTTGCTAAATATTTCCTTATCCTTACACTTGAAATTAAAGCTATTCTGATATTTACCGCAGACAGTTTGTCTCATGTACAACTCTCCTTATCCAAATCCTGCCAGTTTGTCTTCTTATAATTGAATTCCCCCATTATTGACACTTTACCCTTTCTGAGAAGTGCATATTATACTGCTTCATGTATCATAGTAATTATTCCTTCATTTTCATTGAAGAATTTTTCTGGTTCAATAAAATTCTGAGGAGGATCATATACTATGAACACCAGTATGCACTTTTTTTCTATACCTACCCTCCCCATCATGTATTGTCTAAGTAGGATATCTGCTACTGTTTCCTGAAACTTAAGGTTATCTCTTATTTGGAAAGCTGAACTACTACTACTGCTTTGTTTCTTCTTTCCTTGCCTTACTATCATGGATAGGGATGTTTGGTTTTGGTTCAGTACACATGACAGCTAGAGAATGGATCTGAGTGAGAGGCCTTCTCTTCATCTTTTAGTAGTGCTACTACACTAATGCTGGAAACTGCTAACAAGTTTGAGAAAAAATATCATTATTATTATACCTGGTGGTAGTAGAGAAAAAATACTGCCTGCATATCCCATCCCCTGCATTTGTCGAAGGCAACAAAGTAGGGCAGGAACAAGTAGCTGGAAATCCTCCCCTCCTGTGTTTACTTTTCCAAAAGAGGGGGATAGGGGAGAAAGAATACTTCCCGCAGATTCCCTGCGTGTCGTAAAAGGCGACTAAAAGGGGAGGGAGTGGGGGATTGGAAATCCTCCCCTCCTGTTCAAACTTTTCCAAAAGAAGGAACAGAGAAGGGGGCCAATTGAGGATTTTCCCTCTTTTCCCTCTAAGGCTCAATCCTCTCTTCTTAATACTACCTTGCTAGCATGGGAAATGGCAAATATGTATGAAAAAATATATATATATACCCTAACCTGAGCCAGGTACCCATTTTATTGACCAGCCCCTAGAGGTGGATGAACAGCTGGATTTGATTTTGGACCTACTGCTGCAACCAGGATTCGAACCTTTGCGCTTGACCCCGGACGTCCCGTGAATGCATCATGGTCAGGAACACTAACTGCTACAGCATTTACATGAAATGCTCATCTTATTCCCTTCTCTCTCAAGTTATGAGTACTGTGCAAAAGCTCTGCCATCATGGCAAAATCTTGTTACAGGTATTTATCATTAGACAAGAAGTAAGGTACTCTTTCTTTCTATATACACTTTCTCACCTGTACATCAATATGTGAATTTTTCATCTAAGGCTTTGTCATGATAAAGATTTCTGTCTAAGGAGTCTTTTGACTTCAAAAACAATCTTTGTCTGTATAGAATACTGTAATAATTGTGAATGTGGAGCAGATGTGAATTGCAAATACAAATTATAACATCATTAAATTTTTCAGACTTTAATAAACTTTTAACCATCCATATTTAATCATAGTTCCCAATAAAATCTCTGACCCACAGCTGGTGATCTCTCTGTACACAAGTACCATCGTGATCGACCAAGAGAGCTTTGCTGTTTATTAGTTGAGTCGGGCTTTAGCTTCACACACATTGTGCCATATATTCAGGGCAAGAAGCAGAAGGATGCCATCTTGAGGGTAGATGTTGGAGGCAAAGTGCTTACAAATCATCTGAAGGAACTCATATCGTATAGGTAGGATACTGGAGATTTGTTCAGCAGGCTCGATATTAGTGTGTGTTGACATTCTTTCTGTTAGTAAATAGTAAATGGAAGTCTTAATGAGTAAAAGCAATCTCATGTTAAAAACATTCAACATATTAGAAATAAAATGATATGGTAAACTGTATTTTACATTTATTTTTTTTCTACTTAACGGGTTAGTAACTAATCTGTGTGCCGTTTTGATAACTGCTTCTTTCTCTACACGTCAGAGCTTTGGAACTCACTACCTTCTCATGTCTTTCCCAATAACTATGACCTGGCTCATTTCAAGAGACATGTTTTTCACTTTCTCAAAAATTTGTAAATGCTTTCCCTGTCTGTTTTTTCCCCTTTCTCAATTCTCTCTATATTTCAATTAGTGCCCGGCCTTGATGTGGAATTTTGTACGTGACTGGAGCCTTCAACATAAAAAAGAAAAAATATATATCCCAGCTGAAGCCAGGTAACCCATTTCGTCAACTAGTCCATAGGGGAGGATGAACAGGTGGGTTAATTGTGGACCGACTACCACGACCAGGATTCGAACCTGTGCGGGCGGACTCGACCCTGGGCAAGGGCTCGTGTTGCCTCCACAGACCTAGCGAACTGGAGAGGGTTCCTGAGGGACCAGGTCGCTCCAGTATAGAGTATTACGACTGACACAATACCACCAGACACTCTCCTGTGGTAAACACAAGGCCCGAACTAAACACATTGTTACTCTAACAGCCAAGATGAGGATTGGGGTGCGTATATATACATTTCTGGCTGGTAGGACGTTGTCCTTAATGTAGATACAGCTCAGGGTTGGTTATTTTGTAATGAACCAGAGCTGTGTAACTCGACTACACTACATAACTGACTTTCAGCCCACAGGTGTGTAAAGTCTTGAATATTATTTCAGTGACAGTGACGCCTTTAAGACGTCCTGTACCCAGGCTTTCTGTAAAGTCTGTATAGCTCGCTGATGCAGACAACTGTAACCACATCAACTGCTCCTGTATCAGCTCAGTTTTCAAGTTTGTCGAGCGGCTGGCTGTAATGTAATGTCTGCCCCACGCCATATAGCCCGCGGGGCGTGGCCGTGTGATGGAAACAGAGGGAAAACGGATTTAACTGTCGTTCTTCTGGTCTGACGAATCTCGTGTTCCTCTGAACAGACACACACAGTCACACTGACTTGACGTGATGAACAGACACAGTGTTGTCGTTAGGACCCGTTGAACAGACACAGTACCGTTTTTATGACCCGGTGAACAGACACGGCCCCGTCGTTATGACCCGTTGAACTGAACAGCCTCGCTGTAAGGAACTCATAAACAGATAAACAACCACATCCCCGTTGCTGCGCCCCGATGAACAGTCACAACCACATTGTTATGAACCGATGAACATTCACAACTCCCCCCTCCCCCCTTCCCCCCGTGGGTGTGACCCTGCTGGTCAGCCACACCGGGGTCACGACACGGAGGCAAATCAGAGCCCCAGGCCACCAAAGCACACACAGCTCAAGCACACACAAGCGGGAGGCGCTCTGTGTGTCCAACTAATGAAGGCAGAGGTTGGGGCCTTCAAAATACTAGTTGTTACACACACACACACACACACACACACACACCATTACTGGCCATAAGTCAGCACGGCACAGGTTCGAATCCTTGGGCACGGCAGTCGGCCTACGGCCAATCTCAGCTGTTCATCCTCCCCTCGCTGGGGCTGCTCGATAAATGGGTACCTGCCTTAGGCTGGTGTGTGTGTGTGTGTGTGTGTGTGTGTGTGGGTGGTACATATATACCACGTTAAGAGACGGGGGCACCACGGGTGTAAAACTCTCTCTCTCCGTAACACACAAATGGCAATCACAGGCTGATGGGCCAACCGCGTAATGAGCTAACACGAAGGCTGGCTTAAAGTGTGAGCAAACAACCTAACGAGCCGTTGGTGGCTCCTGTAAGCTGGTGATGAAAAAAAAAAAGTCATGAAATACCCTGATTAGCTAATGAGATGGTTTGATGCGTGGGATGAATCAGAAACCATCAGCCTGATGGGCCGATACGATGATTGGCTTATGGTGTGGCTAACGACCTAATGATCTAAGATGATTAGTGGCGGTTCTGTGGATTAGTAGTAGCAACAGCCTGATTACCTAACATGATGGTTGATAAGGAGGGGTGAATGAGAGGTTATCAGTCAATCAGATAAGGATATAGGGGATAAAGCTAAAGATATAGGGATCAAAGCTAAAGACATAGTGATCAAAGATAGATATGTAGAGATCGAAGCTCAAGATTTAGTGATGAAAGCTAAATATTTAGCGATCAAAGCTAAAGCCAGATCAGATAAGTAAATGATAATGTAAAATATGTGTAGAATATGGTACAGTTGTACATAAGAGTTAGATGGCACAAAATATACAGGTTTAGGAGATGGTACAGTAGTGTACAGGGTTAGGTGATGCACTTATGCGTAGGGTTTGAGGATGGATAGAAAACGTCGTAAGGTGGTGCTTTGAGACGAGTGTCGATCCTTTTTTCAGAAACTATATGCAAGTTGCAGCAAAGTCACGCTAGGGACAATGATGAGTCTTTGGAAATCAAAGTGCATGATAGTCAGATGTGGCTGCCAACCCCTTGAGCACGGTGGAAGGATCCCTCTGGCCACCATACCCAAGGGTCGTAACCTCGCCGTGCTCAAGGGTCGTACCGCAGACGTGCTCAAGGGTCGTACCGTCTTGCTCAAGGACGCAGTGAGTGGCGAGTCACATATCTACAGCGTTACCAGGTGACACGGTAGGTAACGGTGGTCAGCAGAACAGTAGTTTCGTAAGTGTCACTCCATTGTTACATGTGTGACGGACGTTACATAGATGCTACAGGGACAGATGGAGGCCAGCAATGATTCCCTGTAGTCACAACTCTACAAGAGGTGGCGAGAGGTGTCCAGGCTGTTGTAGATACAACACCCACTACTGGCCAGGCTGTTGTGGCTACAACCCACAACTATCCATGCTGTAGAGGCAACAACACCCACCATATATAATACAGTGAATCACTACCTTTGAACTCTCGGGGAGGGATGGGTAAGGTCAGTACGTTTTCCCCAGATACTCACCGCCTCACCACAGCTGTGTGGAGGGAAGAAAAGTTACCTAAAAGTAGGTCACTGATATCATCTGTCGCGTCCTGTTTACTTTCGCTTTATATTCGTTATATGAAAGACAAAAGGTATTTCATTATACATTGATGAGATATATCTATTACCACCAAGTGAATGCATATTCATGTCTTTATCGGTAACTATAACCTGACGCATTTCAAAAGACAGGTCTTTCACTTCTCAAAAATTTGTAAATACTTTCCCTTGTCTTTTTTATTCCGTTTCTTAATTTTCTCTTCATTTCAATTAAGGCCCGGCCTTGATGTGGACTTTTGTCCGTGACTGGAGCCTTCAACATAAGAAAAAATCTATTACGTTTATAATGAAGAGCCTCAGAATATAAACGACACACAAAACTGATATACGCGAGAAGAAAAAAAATTCTTCAAACAAAATACATTGTATCACTCGAATATATTTCTTGATTTATTCACATGCAAGATGTATCAGATTTATCTTTCTTAAGCCCTGAAGGACGTTTCTGACTCTCTTGTGATACTTTAAACGCTCTGAGAGACTTACCCAATCTTGATCTGGCTGATAGTGACACAGACGTGTACACACACACACTCCCGCCACCGTGTAAACAACCGAGGGAGACTTTTATTGACTTCAAAGATCACGGGAAAAAATAGTCTTGAGCGCTCGCATTTTTTTTGCCTTAAGATCCTTCATAATAACTCACACACACACACACACACACACACACCCTCTGCAGTTATCTCTCCACCCCAGAGCACCTGCCTTATCTCTAAAGACTTTTTTTTTTCTTTCTCCCTCTCTTAAAAGAGGATCCAGTCAGAGAGAAGGCTTTGGCGAGACCCCGGCGATAAGAGATGAGTTGAGGGGGTGTTCATCCTCTTTGGTTCTCAGGACGACGTACACCCGCCACTCACTCGCCTTGGCGCCTCTTTTTCCTTCCTACAAATTGCTCGTTTAGCAGTTTGAGATGGGGGTATGGCGAGGGGTGTGTGTGTGGGGACAAACAGGCCATTTAGACCGCCGTTACAGTTAGAAAGTATCGCATTTCAGGGAGGCTCTCTGGGTGGGTCGGCTGCTTTCAGTTTGTTCCCTCAGCCGTACTAATGACCTGTCTCGCCTAATATGCTGGCGATGGCGGAGTGAACATGGTAACGACCTGCTGCTGACCCTTCTTTGTCCGCTGTTAGTGTTGGGAGGAGGGAGGGAGGGTGGGAGAGGGGTGTGTGTTAGTGTTAGGGGTTCTTTTTTCTACTGTTAGTGAGGGGAGATAGATAGTTTAGGGGGGGGATGTGTTTTCTTAGATGTTTTTGTAGTTTTTGGTGTTTCTTTGGCCGTTGTTTTGAGGAGGGGAAGGGAATGTTAGTGTTGGAGATTCTTTGTCTGATGTTAAGAGAGGGAGAGAGAGAGAGAGATGGGGTTGTTTCTTAGATGTTCTTTGTGACATTAGTGCTTCTTTGCTCGGTCATATCTTGGGAGAGATGTGTGGAGAAAGTTTTAAGATATTCCTTACTTCTTTGTTGTTTGACACGGAGAGAAGGAAAAGTTCCTTCATGTTCTTCGCCAAGGTAAATTATCTAGTTTGCTTAACGAATCACGGATGAAGATAGTGAGATACGAGGTCGGAAAAGCTTTAGTTTGTCTTTGGTTAGGGCAGAATCAGAGAGAATATTTCAAAGATTCTTTGCCGAGTCATGTCTTCATCAGAACGCAAAGTGGATCGTTTGGTGCTCTATACAGGGTCAACTTTTCAATTTTTGCATTAGGAATGGGATTGGATAACTTAGATATCTTTTATGGGAACTCGATCCTTTTTCCTCTGCATCTCTGTATCCGTGTTCAGTAAGATCTGAAGGATATGAACGCCCCGGGATGTGATACGTGAGTTGTGTCTCTGCTGAACGACAGAGGAAAACAGATGATCTGATCCCCATTGTTAACAGATTATTATGGTAATGTCAGGTGGTCACAAGTTATTATCTTTATCAGGTGTGTTTTTCTTTATATATCCCAGGATGCATTATTTGCCTCTTCCTCGAGGCTCCGCGGCCGCTGATGGATCCCACTGGTATCGAGGGTGAGCAATAATCTACATCCCTCTTAGTCTTTGTGAAAATTCTCCCACACTGGGAGCAAATCCTCTCCCACTGTCACTCAGATCCCGAGAGCGAAAACCAAGACGTGTGAGCACAAAAGCTCCCCATATGTTATAACAGACTCCACATAATCGAACTGGAGCACATTCTTCCCAGCGCCCGACACGCCCTTCGTTCCTCAGTGATGTCTCTTGTTCTCTTATCCCGCCACTCTCTCGATACCCTATCCCTCTGCACCGGCAGGAGCTCCCCAGGACGTTTTGCTTTTAGGTTCATTCCTCGTCCCGTCGTTGTGTCCTTTCTCAGCAGCGTCGTCGTTGATCTTGAGTCCTCCGAACTCGCCGTCGTGTGATTTCGTCTCTCGCACCCTTTCGTCTCGTCCCTTCAGGTTGTTCCTTTTGGCTCCCGGTGCCTTCTGCTGGCTCGTGTTTTCTCGGTATACTTCAAGCTGGTTACAGGGGCTGTCTTCTACCCCCTGGTACACACACGTTGGTGGAAGCGATCCAGTTGACATGGAAACGATTGCGCAGACCTTCCCAAGGCGTCCTTGTAACCTCTGGCTGCTCCTCTTCAGTCTTTCTCTGTTGGCGCCTTCTCCCTCGTGGTGGCTCTCCAGGTCTTCTCCATCTCTCTCTCTCTCTCTCCCTCCCTCGTCACGGTCCTCTCATTCCCATTTCTCACCATTTTTAATTCTTTGTCCTTTCTGGTAAATCATTATCATCGTCATCATCATCCTTCTGCTACCTAGGTCTGCTTCCCATGCCTGCTGCCCTACCTGCTGCCCAGGCAGGTCTGCAGCCCTGCCCCATCATCTGACCTACATCTCTCTTGACCTATTAATATCCGCTTTACTCACCATCGCCTAAGATTTTTTTTTTTTTTACGTTTCCTTTTTTCCTTTTCTCATTACAACCGATGTCCGAGTTACCTCTTCCACTGGCCTCGTCACATGGTGCCCCTTCCCATGGCCTCAAGATCAGCTCTCCTCCTTCAGCGTCACACTTCATTTCCTTCTCTTGCTTCCCTTGCTCCTCCTCCTATTTCACCACCACCTGTCCACCTCCACTTGCTCTCCACCTGCTCCATCTTAACCCCGTCCACTCGGCCTCCTCTTCCACCTGTCCCCCTCCACTTGTCGTCCTCCAGCCTCACCCTCCCTCTCCCACTCCCTGCGGCCTACCTCATCGAGTATCGTCTACTGGGTATTCGATAGGGTGTAATTAACTGGTCCTTGGGTTGCTGGTTATCTCCGGGGATGCAGGGCGTCCGACCCACCGCCCGGCTCGAGTTTCCTGACGAACAATACGGCGCTACCTGCGCCAAGGATCCGATACTCCTCGAACCTGGTCTGCAGGACAGTATCGTGTGCTCCTTAAGATTCCTGGCAGGTCCGTGGGGCTCGATCCTGTTGCCCTGGCCTCCGATCCTTCTTTATCTTACCCAACCTGTGGCCCCCACCAACTCCACTCCGTCCCTCTCTCTTTCTCTCTCTTTCGCTCTTGTGAGAACCAACTTGATTTTTTGGTCTGTTGATGGACGGACTGGAGAGTAGAAGGAGAGAGAGAGAGAGAGAGATGGAGGTTGTGAGGGAGGGAAGGGAGAGGATGAGGGAGGAGAAGGGAGGGAGAGAAGGATGTACATGAATTATCTTATCTTCAGTAACGTTCATATGTTGATCACGACACAACACACGGCGTTACGACGACAGTAACGTCAGAACGACAACAGACAGAGAGAAAACAAGACGACAGACGAGTGTCGTCGTAAGGATAGACGATACGTAAACGGCATTTGAAGTGGAAGCCATGCATGCGACGACTTATGTACCAAAAAAAACGACAGGGCACGACGACTAATCCCTCTGGAGCAGTCACAAAGAACAGACACAGATGCAAAAACGACCAGAAGCAAACGATTTCCGTGGACACACGAACGACAAAAAAGAAAGATAGTGACAAAGACTTAGAGCTTTTCGTTGGATCGACGACACACGAACGACGACTTCCAGAACGACGATGAGTAAGAACCTGAGGAACCACGTCTCCGTCGGGAGACACTGTGACGGTGACGGCGAGGTGACGATGACATCCATCCGCTGAGGACACTCGACTGAGAAAACTTTCTGTTCTGGACATTTTCCTCTTACTGAGGAAAACGACGTCAGATCCTCTCAGCTCAAGATGTCGCCTGTTTGAGACCACCGTCTACTGAGGATATTGTCTTTATTGATGATGATGTATGCTGAGGTTGCAGTTTACTGAGATATATGCTGAGGATAGTTCAGGGTATCAGGTGTAGATGATGTCGTAAACTGAGGGGAGGAGTCTGTTTGCTGAGAGTATAGTCTCTACTTGCAGGATTATGCCACTGCAGGATGCCTGTCTTAATGCTGTTGACCGAGGATGAGGGTATCAGCACGATGCTGTCTTCTGGGAAGGGGTGAAGGGGGTGTTTGGAATGCGTTCAGCTGAGGATCCTGTCATATGGAGATTGTTAGAAATTGGAGGATGCTGTCTAATACCGAGTGCTGTCTAGTGCAAGATTGTATGTACTTGGGTTGCCCTCTATTGGCTCTCCTGGTGAATGCTATCTCTCTGAGGCTCACATCTACTTGGAGCTGTCTTAACACAGGGCCCTGTCTATTGGTTGCTGAGGAATGCTGATGATCCTGTCTACTGAGAAACAGGGTCTATTTCAGGACAGAGGTCACTGGAAAATGCTGTCTTTTGGAGGATAATTTCTAACAGAGGACGCCGCTGTGTACTGGTGGATGCTGCCTATCTCTTGGTGGATGCTGCCTGTCTGTTGGCGGATGCTGTCTACTAATGAATTTTAGCCAACTAGTGGATGTCAAGAAGCATTCGAATTGGACCCCTTGAGTGACGACGTCAAGCAGGACGTCCTGGAATGAGATGGACTGAGGACATCAAGAGCTGGCTGGAAAAGTGAGGGGACGACACTGGACGGAGTTGAGGAAAAGGGAGAGTGTCGAGTATAGGAACGAATGGAGTCTGATTGACCGGGATTGCTGCCTGGAAGTGGACGCTGTCTACTGGGGGAGGGATGCTGTTTGCTGCTAGATACCACGTAGTGGAGAGGAGGGTGTCCGTAGAGGATACCGTCAGCCGAGAAGACAGACAGAGAGAGAGAAAGAGAGAGAGAGAGAGAGAGAGAGAGAGAGAGAGAGAGAGAGAGAGAGAGAGAGAGAGAGA
>JAYMFT010150520.1:0-12630 GCA_038088735.1 Panulirus argus
ATCATCCCTGGGGATAGAGAAGAAAGAATACTTCCCACGTATTCCCTACGTGTCGCAGAAGGCGACTAAAAGGTGTGGAAGCGGAGGACTGGAAATTCTCCCCTCCTATTTTACTTTACCAAAAGAAGGAACAGAAAAGGGGGCCAAGTGAGGATTTTTCCTTCAAAAGGCTCAGGTATCTGCTCCTTACGTTACCTCGCTAACGCGGGAAATGGCGAATACGTATGAAAATAAAATCTTTCTTTCATACATGACAGTCGTTTTCCGCGTTAGGAAGGAAACGCCAGGGATAGACGAACAATGGCAACAAAAATTCTCTAGCTGTCATGTGTAATGCATCGAAACCAAAGCTCCCTATCCACATTCAGGCCTCACAAACCTTTCCACGGTTTACCCAGGACGTTTCACATGCCCTGGTTCAGTCCAATGACAGCACGACGACCCCAGTATACCACATCGTTCCAGTTCACTTTATCCCGTGCAAGCCTATCACTCTCCTACATGTTCAGGCCCCGATCGCTCAAAATCTTTTTCACTCCATTCTTCAATTTCCAATGCGGTCTCCCTACTCTCCTTATCCTCTCCACTTCTGACACATATATCCCCTTTGTCAACCTTTCCTCACTCATTCTTTCCATTTGTCTAAAACATTTCAGCATACCCTCTTCTGCTCTCTCAACAAAACTCTTTTTATTACCACACATCCCTCTTACCCCTACATTACTTACTCGATCAAACCAACTCACACCACATATTGTCCAAAAACATTTAATTTCCAACACATCCTCTCTCATCCGCACAAACTTATCTATAGCCCATGCCTCGCATCCATATAATATCGCTGGGACTACTATTCCTTCAAACATACCCATTTTTGCCCTCCCAGATAACGTTCTCTCTTTCCACACATTTTTCAGTACTCCCAGAACCTTTGCTCCCTCCCCACCTTATGACTCGCTTATAGACGCAACCGGCTCCGCCTGTTGGTGGTAACGTCACGAGTATAAAGTCACCTTCGGTGTAGCTGCATCATCGTCTCTTGACGATAGGGAGTACAGTCTCGTCGAAGAAGCACTCTCTCCAAAGTAGTCCATAATTTCTCTGCTAATGGAAGTAGCGCAGGGTAGTGTCGAGAATCTTTTGTGTGATGAAATGTTGAGGGGAGGTGTCAAAGGCTTTGCTGATGTCTACTGCCACTAATATTATTCGAGATAAGAATTGTGGCCGCTTGAAAACCTCTAAGATATGTTGTGTGAGGTCTGTGTGTAGTGTGGTAGTGGAATGGTTGGGTCTAAGGTCATGTTGTGTAAGTGAAGGCGGGAAATTTTGCTTGATTCCATTATCGATCAGTTTTTCAAGGAGTTTATTTTTCAAGGAGTTTAGTCACTGAAGATAGTAGAATAGGACGGAAGGTTTCTATGATCACTAAGAATACTAGAATTTAAAAATGTGAAACGTGATTCATGAGTGACGATGCATGTTCACGAGCAGTTAGTAGAGATCTGCTGTCATACAGTGGCAACTGAAGCGTTGTCTGGAACTGTTCCTGGGAGGCAAGCATAGGTCTGCTTGTCAAGAGAACATACTGAGATTGCTTAATAGTGAAGGAAAATCAATACCAGCACCAGAGGAGTGGCGTGCAGAGAGACCTGGCTCACGTGCGGTGGTGAGACATACACCGTTAGAGGGGCGTGCCAGGGGACCTGACTCAAGTGCAGGTAGTGAGGGATCGGACTGGAGATCTGGCTGACGTGTAAGTGGTGAGGGGCAGAGTGAGAGGTGCTGCATGAAATACGATTCCTGAGCCACATCCAGTAGAACATCATGCTGGCTGTTGCTCCCACGCTGTAAGACCTCCGCTCCAGGACCCGCCGAACATCAGTCCGGCATCCTACAGGCGACAGGCCAACGATGACGACCGATTACGCCACTGATCCACTAATGAGGGAAAAGGGGAGGACTTTTCATCATGTCAATGGCTCCAGTCCTCATCGAGAGAGAGAGAGAGAGAGAGAGAGAGAGAGAGAGAGAATATCATCCTCAGAATTTTTCGCGAGAAGGAAAATTTGTTTTAAAAAAACTGTCAGGGAAGACATGTCAAGGTAAACAGTTCCAAAAGCATAGCTTTTCGTGACTGAATTACACATCACAACGGCTCACCCATGAGTTATCAAGGACCACACACTAATCATGTAACGCGTTGGTTTGCTGAGGATTCCACTGTCAAGCACATGGCAGAAGAAAGCAAACAGCCAGCTCCTAGGAGTCAAAACCGAAGTAATAATATCTGTAGAAAAGAGAAAGAGAACCAACAGCGTGGTGTATGGAATGTGAGTCAACCACTATGGCTAGAGAGAGAATTTCATAAGCTGGGTTACTATAGACTCGACTCTGTCATGTAAATGGTTAGAAACATCAAAAATGCGACAGCTGTACTCATTACGAGACTGAGTCAATACCTTATTCACTCGGAGCATCTGTTCCATACCTACTCAGGAGAAAAATCCCCGGCAAGTGAACAAACCCATTTCCCATGAGACAAATTTAGTTATCTGTGTAATGTAGGGTTTCCAAAAGAGATCGGATGTTATGAAGACAAGTTGGGTCTAATTGGCTTTAAATGTAGTTAAGTCATATTTGCTCCACCGAGAGACCCCTAACTAAATCTGAGTTTATATTAGTCGTAGGATTCGACAGATTTGGAGGAATGTGGAGATGAGTCACATGAATGAATAGAGTTAATTCTTCTTTTTTTCTAACAAATAATGTTCCTGACAGAAAGAAGAAAGATTAAAGAGGATAGAAGCGAACCCTGAGGAACACCACAATTATTAAGGAGAGGAAGACAGGACAGTACCAGCACGTGCCCCTGGTACAGTGGACCAGGGGGTCATGATCAGAAGTCACGGCAGGTGGATCAAGGGTCACCGTCGGGTGTCAAGGCGAGTGAAGCACAGGACCGAGTTGGTCATCACAGTCGCTGCAAGGGTTACCATCGGAGTTCAACACACGTACACGAACCATTTTCTCATAATTTCATCAGCCTCTCTCTCTGCCCGACTCCCCAGTGCACCCTAGTGGGGCGCGCGGACCCAGGACGGTGGGGTATAGCCCCCGTCTGCCACAGCACCGGCCCAGCTCCTGACGTCCACCGCCCGCCACCACACACAGCAGGACGCAAACACAAATTGACAGAAACACGAGATGCCCAGGTCTGAGTGTCTGATGGGTTCTCTGTCATGCCTGGGGTGGGTGATAGACGTGGGTGTGGGCGTGGATGATGGGTGGGAATACTGGTGTGGGTGATGAGGTGGGGGGAGTGTGGGTGATAGCCGTGATTACTAATTATGGGGAGAGATTTTTGAACTCGTATTGCCTCGTCTCTTAACCTTCTATGTAAGTATATACCATGTCTTTTCACTACTCATTTTATCTTACCCTTTCTATTATATTCTTCACAACGAACTACTGAACACAGTTAATAACAAAAACTTAAAACTGAAATATGTAAAACTGTATCTACTTCTTCATGTAAAATCCTGGCGTCAACAATCTAGTAAATGGCCTCATCTTGGAGGATTGTTAAACATGTTCACTCAACAACGAATATATATTTTTTTTGAACGTTCTGGTGTACCAAACCATCAGATGTGTGGGGTACTAAATCTCCTGTACTTTGTGTACTGAAAAATATTCCCGGTAACATTCAGAGCCATCTTACGGGCAGTCCACACACTACCTATGTCACCATCATCATATGATTTACTTGACCCACATATTCCTACTGAAGAGTATTTACAAACTTTGGGTCAACGCAGTTTCCCCATTTTCAGCTGTCTCTTTCTCAACCCTACTCTCTCTGTTTTCTGTATCTATGTCTCTTACTTCTCTCACCATTTCTCCCATTTCATCCCATGTGTGTAATAACTTATTACAATGTACAAAAGGGGGGAGGGGGGGGGATTTACAATCGTGGGGCACCATCTTTTGAAAATTCGCTACTCTCATACAACTCTGTAAATTTCTGTATGCTGTCTGCATTTATCATGCCTTCAGTTACAGTTTAAAAGTACTTCTTCATATTTATTTCAAAAAGTCTCTCTTGGTGGATCTATCCCTACGCCTCTCAAAGGTCTGTTCACTTTCTACTTAATCAGTTTCTTTAAAAACTTAAAGGTTGTGATCGGGTCACCTTGACTCTTACCTCATCCAAAGTGAGTAAATTTAAGACTTCTGGTCTTTACATGTAATTCATCTTCGTTGCTCTCCTCTAAACCTTTTTTATGATTTCTTTGTGCTTCCTAAAGTGCGGTGACTAAACTGAAGAAGCATAGTCTAGTTCTGGTCTTATGCAAGGTATGAACACCTTGCTAAGCATTTCTTTATCCATAAACTTAAATGCGATTCTAATAACTGCCAGCAGACAGTTTGCTCCTTAACTGTTCTCGTAATGTGAGACTATAGGTCACAGGTTAGTGACGACGAAGACTCCAGCAGTGACTATGAAGACTCAAGTCTTTCCCGCAAACAGATTCCTGCAGCTTATTTCCTGCTGTGTGATACTGAGGCATTTTGGCGCTGTGACCCATACTTCATTACTTTACATAAACTCAAGCTGAGTTTCATCAACCATGTATCAGACCAACTTTGGAGTCTGTCTAGGTTCCCTTGTAAACAGATGCAATCCTCCAAGCCTTCACTTCCCTCATGACCTTTGCATCAACTGCAAACATATTCAGGTGGGAGTCTGTGCCTCCAGGCAAGTCATCGCATAGATCAGGGTTGCAAAACCTGTTTAATTCCTGAGGCCACATCAGTAGATTAAATCACAAGCTCGGGTGGCAGAAATGAATTTAATACCTTCCGTAATTTCTATACTCCTAAACCACGTATGATTCTAATACCCGCTCTTTTAATGCAGCAGAGCTATATTTCATGCACTGCAACAACCTGTCGCCCAATGAATACTGAAAGAGTAGATTTTACTTTTCAGTGGGCGGGCCTACCCATGTACAGTGAAAACGAAAACATGCTCATCATTCAGAGAATGGCACTTTAGTACGACTCCCGGCAAAGCATTTCTGGAACAAGTCTTTTGATATTGGCAATGACCCAGTTTTTCCCTTTTCTCCCCACCAGCGCCTCTAGCAGCCAGGTGACCCAGGTCCTCCCTGCCTCCCTAACAACGCCTCCAGCAGCCAGGTGACCAAGGTCCTGCTTGCCTTTCTACCAGCGACCTTAGCAAGAGGGCGGTGACAGGTGTCACTGGTCATTAACTTGTTGGTATTGTGATGATGACGGACGCGTGAGGCGCCCCACCGAGCACCACCACAACACACTCCCTCCCTCCCTCCAGCTCTCTCTCACTAAGTTAAAAGAAACTGCTAGAGGCCTTAAATATGCTCACCAAGGAAGAACAAACTTTACGATTTTAAACCAGATTGATGATATGATATTGAACAATTTGTAGGGGTAGAAGGCCCCCCAGAAGAATTCATCAGGTATTCACCAGCTCTTCGAAATAAAGGAAGAAGCTTGTTAAAAAAAGATATCAAGACGTACTTACTTTTATAATATAAGAGTGTTAGAGGAATGTGTGAACATAATGAGATTTGGCCAATCGAGATCCCGTTGCTCACCGCTGTAAGACGAAGGGTATTCGATTACTTTAGTATTCGAATAGCTATTTCCATATTAGGGGCGATCATAGCCGACCGGCAGCGCTCTCGCCTGCCACGCTGTGGACCCGGGTTCGTATCCTGGTTGTTCGAGGTTTACATAATATATATATATATATATATATATATATATATATATATATATATATATATACACAATCAAGTAATACTGATAGGGTAATAATAAGCGTATGGTTGAGAGAGCTGCAAAGGGTGCACGGAAATGCCTTGGACATATGTAGAGAATGAGTGAGGAGGGGTTGATAACACCGATGTACGTATCAGAAATGGAGGAGACAAGAAGGGAGAGACCAATTTGGTGATGAAAGGATGGAGTGAAAAACATTTTGAGTACCTGGGGCTTGAACATGCAGGAGGGTGAAAGGCTTGCACAGGATAACGTTAGCTGGAGTGATGTGGTATATATAGGGCGACATGCTGTCAGTGGGCTGATCCAAGGCATACGCGGCAGCTATGGGAAACCATGGAAGGGTTTGTGGAGACTGGTTGACGATGGGTGGTTGTGGTTTCAGTGCATTAAACGTGTCATTTATTGAACGGATTTGAGCAAATGAGGTCTTTTTTTCTTCTGTTCCTGGTGGTAGCATATGACTAGCTTAACTAACTATCACAAAAAAAAAAAGAAAAGCAACCTCATCATGAGCAACCAACAGCACAAAAAAAAAAATAAATAAAAATAATCTGACGCAGTTTACGAATTCAGATGTCAACAAGGAGACTGTGAGCTTCTTACTAACCTAACTTACGCGGGAAGCACAACCTGTGCACTGTCCAGAAGGCTCACCCTCTACCTACGGGATGGCTCCATTACACTAAATGTCACCAAGAAGCACAACACTGCTCTCAAACGAGAGACGATCGTTAAATCCATAAGGACACTACGCCGTGAACAAGACACAAGACGCCTACAGATCGCCGAAACACTAATCATCAAGGAACAAGAACCAAAACACAACAACCAGAACTCGGGCCAAGATGGACTACTACTGCTACATGCTCCATCATCCAGTTACAACCAATCACCGCTCGGCGATACATGCATGTCCGCCTACTGGTATTACCCAGCCTCACCCAGCTACTCACAGTCATTCCCAGCTGCTCCATAGACCTCTCCACACGCTCCTGAAGCTGACTTGGTGATTATGTACGAAAAAAAAAAAAAAAAATATATATATATATATGTGTGTGTGTGTGTGTGTGTGTGTGTGTGTGTGTGTGTGTGTGTAATTACCTATTTCTAATCGCCTAACTGTACTGTACGGGGAGGGAGTTTTACACTCGTTGAGCCCCATCTCTCGAAAATTCTATACTACTATTTATCTTAACTTTACGTCTGGTGTCTTCATCAACCATGTCCTCAGTCACTCTGGGCGGCGGCTGGAAGGAAGGGCAGCCGAAAGACCGAGAGTGTCTGAATTGCAGGGGATGGGCGTCTCTGGCTGGGGCGGTAGGTACTGGTCAGCCATATGGGTTGAAGGAAGTTGAAGGGTGTACTTAACCGCTTGCGGCAAGGGCCACAGCTTGTGATACATGCAGCTGTTCCTGCACCTCCCTGGTGTCAGGTTTATCAAAATATCTTGACAGCATTATCTTCGTATGGAAAGATTAGTTGTGACAGATGTAGTGAGGCTTATAGTGATGACAGGTGGTGATAAATGTTGTGTATTAAGGCTTATAGTGGTGACAGGTGTAGTGAGGAATCAATGATAGTTCATTGAGTCAGGTGGTGGGATTATAGAACGGTTATATGAGAGAGGAAAGCTGTGAGGAATTTCTGGTGTAGTGGGACGTATGGTGGTGGCAGGTGTGCGTGTGCATAAATACTTGTTTGTGTATCAATAGGAGAAAGCTGACCCTCGCTCTGCGATGTCTCTTAACCTGGTATGTAATTACCTCATTGTACAGTATGGGGAGAGAGTTCAGCCCTGGTGAGGCCCCGTCTCCTGAACTTTCTATATCATCATGTAGCCTTTTAAACCTTTGTAAACTGCCAGCATGTCTTAACCTCACACACACAGACACACACACACACACACACACCTGTCACCACGAAAAGCCTCACTACACTTGTCATCACCAGTTTTAATGCACTGTGATACTGTTAAGAGATTTTATGAAACCTGACACCAGGGAGGTTGCAGGAACAGCCGCATGCACCACAAGCTGTAGCACTGGCCGCACGCGGTAAAGAACACCCTTCAACTTCCTTCAACCCATATGGCTGACCAGTACCTACCGCCCCAGCCAGAGCCACCCATCCCTTGCAGTCCAGACACTCTCGGTCTTACGGCTCGCCCTCCTCCCAGCCGCCACCCAACATCTGGGGCCCGAGTATCAAGACGAAGCAGCACACCGATTGCAGATTCCGCAATACGGCAGAAGGGCTACACGGTGACGATACACAAACTAAATGAGATGATTATCTGAAAGCTATTATTGAAATATACCTTTTCCACGAAAGATCTACAGGAATTCACCCAGTTACTGTGCCCTGGACCATGCCCTGCATTAAGACTAAGATCTCCTCAAACCACTAAAGATTTATACCAGTCGGTTCATTTCTAAGAGAAGCAGCCAAATATGGCAGATACTTGAAGGCAACGATGATACAAACTACGAACAAAATCCGAGACCTCGATAACAGTATATTCTTGATTCCTTCAAAGCCCCAAAGCACTTACAGAGACTCCAGTCATCCACAGATGAAAACAATAAATAATAATTATATAAAAAATAAAATAAATGAATAACTACATACACACCCAAGTCCGCCAGGGGTATATGAATAAGGCACAAAAAGCACACTTCCAGAAAATCTTCCACATGCATCAGAAACTTACACCATACACCTGTACACACTTCAATCTTCCCTTCCATTTCAAACTATCCCTTCCACTTTTACAGCTCATCTTTCTCTCCCCTAACGACCCCATTAAAAAAAAAAAGAAGAAGCAATTAGCGAAACACATGCGTGCGAAGGTCTTTTTACCTTACCAAACTACAACACTTGCAACAGACCACCATCAGCCAGTCGTATGGGAGGGAAACTGAAGGGCAGAGAGGTCTGAACAGGAAGACCTCCTTAACTTACGATAATCATCTTTCCAGTGAAGAATTCTAACTTAACAAGAATCACTTGGCCACCATCTGTCTGAGACCCCTCCACCTTGACGCTGCCTGCCTTCCCAGCATACCAATGAGTTCTCTCAACACGAAACTCTGTAAAAATTCGAAATCACTACACTGGTACAGAGCCTCAGCGTTATAAAGTGCTCTCCTACACCTACTGACTTTCCCTTGTAGCAGCCAAACAATTCTGCTCCACAACAACGTTTCTCTCCAGCAATCAGTATGTTCTGCTGACTGAGAGACTTCCTATGTCTCTCCAGTATCAAAGTCCGTATGTCTGAAATCTTTTAATGAACTGACCCACTACCATCACCCCGATCCCCTGCCTGCTCTGTGAAAGCTATGTGCTTAATTAGGCTGAGAGAGAGACTGCACGTCCCACGAACCATCAGCAGTTAGGCTGCATGAAGACCTCCACGATCATCCATGTCAGCTTTCTAGACTTTAGCTGTCGCAATCTAGACAGTGGCAAGATTTCTACGTCACTCACCTTCACTGACTCGCAAAGCTCTCGTCCAGGCTAGAACACAATCACAGATAAAGCCATTAACTTCAGGCTGCGGAGAGGCCTCAGTCCATCGCTTGCAGACATCCTCAGCATGTACGCCTTCGAGAGGCTGTCCTACAGGCACAAAGATGGATCCCTTGTGCTCTCCTATCTTTACAAGTGATTTCCTGTTACATGCGCCTGATCGATGGAAGTGGATTGACGACTCTGCTGTTGTCGTCAGCTCTACAGACTACACTGCCATGCAGTACACCCTCAACAGCTTCCAAAACTGGACCACTGTGCAACGCCAGCCTAGTCACCATCAACCAAATCACGACCGTAGTCATGCACGGCAGCAGTGCTTCCAACCGCGTCCCATCCCCAACTGTCTCCTCCTTCAGGATGCTCCTCCGTTCACTAAGGTTCTCATCATCCATGTCCCTCTGGACGATAAACAAACCTCGAGGGAACACTTCACTTACATCATCAAATCTTCCAGCTACCATCACTACATTCATAGGTCGACTCCACTGCCCGTACAGACAGTCTGTTTAACCCCCATGGTACCCGTCACAGCCAGCCCCCTACGGCACTCGTCACAGCCAGTCCCTTGCGGCACCCGTCATAGCCAGTCCCCCGCACCATCCGTCACAGCCAGTCCCCTGAGGCGTCACTCCCCTGCCTCCTGAAGGCTCTAATGGAGCCCTGACGACACTCTCACCCATTGTCTCCAACTTTCCCTGTCTGTTATTGTCTCCAACTTTCCCTGTCTGTTTGGGTCCGACAATCTACCTAACCGCGACCACTCTACCCCAGGACCACCTAATCCCGGGGCCACTCTAGCCCTAGGGCCACCCTATCCCGGAGCCACAATACCCCTGGAGCCGCCGCATCCCAGGGCCACTTTAACCCCAGGGCCGCCCATTCCGGGTCCATTTAATCCCTGGGGTCGTCTAACCTTGGGTCCACTCCACCCCTGGGGCTGCCCCATCCCGAACCACAATATCCTAAGGCCGCCCAACCCCAAGGCCAGTCTACCCTTGGGCCGCCGAACCCCGGAATCCCTCTCTAGCCCTGGGGCCGCCTAACCCCAGGACCAGTCTACCCCCGGGGCTGCCCCACAGAACAAGTCATTACCTGTTCATTACGTCCCGCAGGCTGAGTGATCAACCCCCATCAACCTGTGGCCCAAAATGAATAGCTAATGAACATTCCGACTGGGTGGTGACAGGAGGAGGGGCCCCGCGGGGCACTGCACAGAGGAGGGTAATGGCGAACATCGGTGGAGTACCGACGGGGGATAGGGGGGCTCCGCGGGGCAGATCAAGGAAGGCGCTGTTGAGCACGATGGGGCTCGGAGAGGGAGGTGCCGCGGCCCCGCGGGGCAGAGCATGGAGGGTAAAGCTGAGCTCGGTGGCGCTGCACAGGGGAGGCAGAGCACAGACAGTAAGGCTGTGCACCGAACATGAGGACAGCAATTATGAAGTGACAGAAAAGATGACGGGAAATACCGAAGGGCTGAAAGATGTATAACAACTGGCTGGGAAAGAGGCATCAAGATATTGGAAATGTAGGCATCAACAGCGCAGACAAAAAACAACAGCCTGGACGATACCAGCAGCCAGGGCATCATCAACACCCAGGAGAACACCAGCATCAATCATCAACTGTGACAACCATCTTGGAAAATATGCACCAAATTCGAAACAAACTTTAGATGATAAGGTCTCGTACCCCTGACCCTTGGTGAATCTTGCTGTATCTGGCAACTGTAAACCCCTGAATGATGCCAACACATTAATCATATTCTGTTTTAGTTCTCCTAAAATTGCCCGAGTACATTTTGCTGTTATGTTTTTTCCGCGTGTCGTTAATGGCGAACCTGTTTATCATAAGTCTTCACGTCAGACGCTCTTACCCTAAGACAGAGGCTAAAGATAGTGGTAAGGTGACAACTGGTGATCCATGGCTGCCATAAGGGTCCTGCGCCTCTTACAGTACCTCATTATTTCCTTCTTTATGGCCCGGACAATCTCGGAACACGATCACTATCTTACTGCAGATTACACCTGAAATGTTTGGAAACGCACAGAAATTATATATTTCTTATTCCTCTCCTTCTTCTTCTTCTCGAGATAGCGTCAAGAACTGACGAACAACGGCCTCGTTTGCAGTCTGTAATATGCATAACGTGTACGGGAACTATCTATAGTCTACCATCCACTGCCAAGCCCCAAACGCTAATCCATTGTTTACACTCTGACAGCTCCATATGCCCATAACCAGCATGCATCCCTACCCCACCCCACCCCCATCCCGCTTTACCACATGGCTCCAATTTACTCTTATCCAAAAAGCGCCTCGTGCCTTCCTGAATGTGCAAGTCCCGATATCTTAAAGCCTTCTTTACTCCTTACTCCATCCTACACCTCTTCCTCGGTCTCCCATTGCTACCTCCTCTTCCGAAATAAAGATCCTCTTTGACAGTCTCTCCACACTCATCCTCTCTACTTGCCCGAACTATTTCAGTTCGCCTTTGTTGGCTATCTTAATCACACTATGCTCACTACCACGACTCAATAAGACTGTCCCTACTCACAAGATCAACCCATCCCATAAGTCCTCAAGAATATAATTTCCAACTCATCCATCCTTTTCCTCTGTATTCTTGACCAGAGAGTCGCATCCATGCAACAATGTTGGGACTACCATACCTTCACACACATTCACCCTCGCCCTTACAGAAACTGACATTTCTTTCCACACACTCTTTACCATGTTCAAGTTCTGTGGTACTTCATCATGTGCTACACACACGTCGAACAATTTATATACCCAGTCAACAACACTGCTATCATCTTTCTTCAGAAAAGCAATCGCTATCCCATCCACCCCCGATGCTTTATCACATCACATCTTATGCAAGGTTTCCTTTATACCTCCTCCCCTTTACCTCTAATTTGTCACGATTCTTTCTCGCTCCGCATCCCATCTCGTCCTAAACACTCTACGTCCCTCTCCAAATCATCTGACACGCAGGAGTCCTTCAAAATAATCCATCTCCTCTTCACAACTTCTTGGTCTGTAACGACATCCCATCTGTTCTCCTCACTATCATGCCAGTATGTACCCAATTGTTCTCCTGACGCTATTCACTTCCAAAACATTTACATATTCCCCTCTGAAAGTTATCAGCGCTCTCTCTAACAGTTCCTGAGGTAACCTCTTCTTCAGTTATTCAACCTTTCGCTTGATCTCTCCCTGCTTTCGATAATATCCCTCAAAACCACTTGGACTCCTTCCCTCCAGAAA
>JAYMFT010150531.1:0-12630 GCA_038088735.1 Panulirus argus
GTAGCGCCAGGAAACAGACGAAGAAAAAATACCCCATCCCCCCGCATGCACACATATATACATATATGCACACATATATGTATATACCTTCCTTCTCTCACTCTGTCTGAGGATGTAATAAGTGAAAGTACAATAGACAGAGTTGTACGGAGTAGGGTGGATGTGTTGGAAATGAAATGTCTGAGGAGAATATGTGGTGCAAGATGGTTTGATCGAGTAAGTAAAGTGACGGTACAAGGAAATATGTGGTAATAAAAAGTGTGGTTGAGAGAGAAGAAGTGTGTGTTAATATGGTTTGGACATATGGAACTAATGAGTGAGGAAAGGTTGACAAAAAGGATATGTGTGTCAGAGGTGGAGCCTAATAATTATCAACTAGCTTCCCTTCAATTGTCAGAATTCTAACACCCATTTTCCCACTATTTTTCATAAGTAATTTAATCATAGTGCATGGATTGGTCGAAAACCTACTTCTGAGTATAGTCATGAAAAAATACAAAAAAATTACAATTTACTGATTCATTCTACAAGTGTGGGATGTTTTTAACAGAAAAGCAACTGGGATAGCTGGACTATTATGTTAGGGAAGGTTAGGTTTATCTTTTTTATATTAATCTATTATAACTTCTGGTTAAAGACCCTGCCAAGTCTGTAGGATCTAATCGTTCGAGATACAATCAAGGCTGCAGATACAGGTGCCCCAACATGCCTAAACTGTTTTGTTCTTATGTCAAGCATACCCGAAGCCATAACCTATTATATATGTTGTGACAGGGAATAAGCTTATCATAGGAAACATGAGGTTAACTGATGTAAGAGTTGATAAGGTACTTGTATAAATTAAATTTTTCTATTTCTCTGACACCTGTTCCCAACTGAGTCTCCCTCAAGGGGGTGGCCACAGCAACAGTCTCTCCATAACTAGTGAACTCTAGTGCTGCTTCTTAGCCTTTAGTGCCTCACCCTTAACAGGGCAACAACAGATAACAATTCAAGCACAATGTTTGCAAAGGCTCCTACCTAGTGTTCCTACCAATTACTTCTAGCTAATGCTCCTTCTCAATGTCCTACTTACTACTTCTACCTAATACTCCTACATAAATGTTCCTACCTATTTACTACTAACTACAGCTCCTACCATTTCCTACTATTTTCCCAAAAAGCAGGGCTTGTACAAACTGCTCACCAAAGGAAAATCTAGATTTACGAAGAATGAGCTGTGCGAGTTGTGTTGTCATGTTATGTACGACAAGGAGAGATTGCATGCTTGCGGAAAGAATGCTAGTAGTTCAAGTGTGGGAGGGGTAGAAAGAAAAGACAGCTATCTGGGTCAGAGAAGTGCAACTTAACAACCAATGAGGTAATGCCTCACTATACAGCAGTCACTAACTCTCCCAATCCTCAGGCAGGTAGCATACTGGTAATATAACTCCCTGGTGGCCCGGCTGCCTTTATCAACAACAGAATCTCACCTACCAACCAAAATGTGTTGAAATACACCATTAAATTTTTTGCTACTGACACCACATATGAAGTGCATTATCCCATGTGTGACTCATATATCTAAAAATTACACTATTGAACATTCCAATAAATCTTAACCGTTAAGGATATTAGGTGAGATTTCATAATTTCTGTTGATTTCTTTGAAGTGTATTACAAACTTTTCCATTCATACGCCCGCTACCCACAGTAATATGCTATCACCATTATCAATACTTTTCAATATGAAATTTGAGAAATTATTAGCACACATATTACAGTTGACAGATTTTGATGAAAATGGCAACAATAGGTTCCTTAGAACGTCTAGATATAATCTAGATTGCTAGGTTTAATGTGTAGTGTCTCATGCTCCTGCAATTTCAACTTCCCATGAAGTGGGCAGAGCTTTATATAAAAGGGAAACAGCTGGATAAAAATATTCTCTCTTTAACAACAGAGTGTAACAAGTGTATTACTTATGGCAAAATGTAGCAACTGGGAAACAGCTCACAAAAATAAACACCTAGCACTTCTCAGGATTCTACACAACTTTATTCAGTTTGTTCGTTCATGCACAAATTGAGTTTAAGCAATCTGATGGGGAAAAATATCCAGAAAGTAACATTAATGATTGTAAAATAATATTATTGTAATCAACAAAAATTGGTGAAAGTGGTTCTTAAATGGAGAAATTTCTACCTGAAGGGGTATCTTGATCTATAATGAGAAAACTTATACATAATCTTTCAATCACATTCCAACATAAACCAAGTCCTAATGGTCTAGATACTGTAACCAAAGTTTTAAGCTGTAAAGCAGCAACTTTAACATAGTTCATCCATAATGGGAAGCAAAAAAAGATGCCAAAAATGAAACAATTCTTCATGATCAATTTCAACATCTCAAGGATAAAACTTATATCAATCAATGGAATGACAATTTCCCATAGTTTCCTTTGGGTAAAGACTCTTCATTCTATCTTCCAGTCAAAAAGTTTGTAATGCATTCATTTCTCGTATAAAAAAAGTGCACAACAATAACTTTCTGAGTGTCAGCTTATCACATCAAACCAAAAGATTACAAAATGTTTTCCTCTTGATACCTACAGAAGATGCCATAAACCAGAAACCACAAAAATCTTGATAAATGCATTAGCAAATAAAGGATTTCACATATCAAATGACAGCTCTCATACTTTTCATAACACCAATTTGCAGAAAATGCCTTTTATATCTTCAATCTAAACGTTACCAGGTTTCAAAATTCAATGCTATTATTACCTAACTCCACATTTTCCATATCTCTCATAACCTACCACTTACAGGTTATGTAACATCAAATAATCAGTTTTATTAGCAAAAATAAAGAGGGAGTCCCATTCTCTTTAACAGTGCAACAACTGTATGAGAATGCCTAATAAAACTAAAAAATGCATGTCTGCCAACTGATACTTATCACTATTAGACTGGTCTTCCGTATTTCTGTGATCCTGTGAACATACCAGCAATCGAGTTCTGTTCTCACCTTTCACTGAATTTATCATTATTGGGCTGTCACTACATAATCTTATTATTGGTCACTCATGTTTGTAATTTCTTCTTCCATATCCATATTCTATATCAATATATTATGCATTAATGCAGGGATACTAAATAAATCTTTTTGCTACTTAGCTGAACGTTACTTCACCATACCCAGAGATACTACCTACAAACCATCTCACACAGAATGATTCCTGAATACCACAACTGTTGATAATACACGACAACAATACCTGGCTATACTACATAAAACCAACCACATTACTGGAATATTACTTAGAATAAAATCAATCACCTACTTGTGGAAATTACATTGGATTCTTATACTTCTACAGATGCTTCAACCACTTACAAATAATTAACCTCACATTTTCCCTGATTTTCACAACCTTACCACTATCCACTAATTCATTCTTATAAAATAAATATAACAAATAATACCCCATTACTCTTACTATCTTCTCCACAAAGTACTCTACCACTGCAGAAAAAGAATTTCTAAACTATTTTAGCGGTGCCTCTAAAGTGAAACTTCAACAAATAATAAAAATAAGATGTTTACAAATATATGTCCCCGGTATTTTTCGACTTTTTGAGAGATTATACAACCATGGCGATATAAAGTATTATTCAAGTGTGGTCCTTGGAGGCACTATTTTTACTTCATCCTTGTCACAAATAATCTAACATACCCTTCAACCCTGAGCATTTAACAGCACTAACAAGCTAAAACAAAATGTTTTCCAGACGAAAATCAGAATGATCTTTACAAATACAACCGATTCCGTAAATTCTAGTTGGATAAGTAAAGTAACCAGATACTCGTTCCTGCCAGTCTCAAGGTTAAGGACCGATTCCACTGGGTCACCATTCCGCTCTTTCTCAAAATCAACCCAGCATTATAGAAAGATCAAACACCCTGGGAGATCAGAAACTAACGGCCAAAAAGAAAGAATGCTTTAAATACGCATTTATCCTTGGGGAACTATCACCAAGTTGAGAACGCATGAACTTCCTACATAAGGCAGAAAACGTTAATCCCCTAATCCCCTTCTATTAAAGCATGTCTCCTAAGTGGGCAATAGCTCTTGTATCTTCCTATGTATACTATGACCCAAATCATGCTGTAATGAACACTAAAAATCCAATAAAAGTTACGGTACCGAACAACTCCGCTTTGTTGTGGGTCGATGAGCCGATTCACGTGGCGCCAAGACCAAAAATTCGAATCCAGACATTTTAACCCACACGATTTTAATCGCAGCTCCACAATCGACTTTAACCACTTGATAGTTATCGATCCCACCATTGGTAATTGTGCGTCAATATAAACAGCCAACGCCCCGTTGCGAATGAATACCGGTCCACTTACTTCCATTTGTTCAGCCATGATGCGCAGAGGAGACAGTAGAGCGGCGTACACCACGCGGGCAGGCACCCTCCACCCTCACACTCAGGACACCTCTCCCGCCCACTCTTCAATATTATTTTCCTACTCCCATCTAAGATAAACCAACAAATGAGACTCTATATGCTCGATATTAAGTGTTACAACAGAGTACGTACCATATCCTGTAATTTTAAATCATTCATTGTCTCTATAAGGGACATGTTGATGTAAAAATTAAGAATCCAGCATACCGTTTAGGGCCTTGAAGACTTGAGGGGGAACAGCCACCGACGATGGAGGATCGTCATGCGTCTCCCTTCCTCACCTTCCTCGCACCAGATTTTCCTTCGATCATTTACAGTGTTATGAACTCCTATTAAAGTACTATTCTCAATTATTAAATTTGCTTAGATACGCAATGTAATTAATTTTCTTATAACACCATTTTGCATATTAATGTTAATTTTGCTATAAAATTCATGGCCAACGTACATTTTATCGAATATTAACAACTTGTCCTTGAATGTAGATTATCTCCCACTCTTTTCAAGTATAAAGGCATCGTGAGTATATGTATATGCTCTTCTGCTTCACAAGACCAGACCATTTTATTGAAATTAAATGTAAAGAAAATACATTTGTGGAAATGTTTCATGGACCATTTCAGTACCATTATAATTGTTTGCGCCTACGATCTGCTCACTTGACACAAAGATGTTAATATGAATTGTTCCCATTACTTACTGCACATGGTATGAGTCATATTAACAGCCAAGATAACACTTCAGAAGCTTAGACGAAAGCTTAGCCGCTAATTGACACTTTCATCTGAAACTTTTACCTTTTTTTATTTTGTAGAAAACATCTGTATCATCGTATATTTCATATCCATATTCCATGGTAAATAAACGTTTTTAGCGTTTAAATTGACTACACTGGCTAAACCTTTACGGATGTGTCCGTTTCCTCTCTAGTGATTTTCACTCCTTAATTCAGACTCCTAGTTTCCATTTCTAGATTCCAAAATGAAACGAAAAAACGCTTTTTCAAACATTTTTTTTTTGTTATGAAATCAATATGAAATCAATAGTTTTTCCTCTGAATTCTATCACATTACAACAAAATTTCCATGCAATGGGTCAGAGTTATGCAACCCGAACAAATTCATCATATAAAAGCCTGCCTGAATTAATATTTTCTACGTTACATGTGGTATCCTTAATCATTCGTCGGGTCATATATCTATCAAAATAAATTATCTATTTCAAGAAAAAATAACGTTTTTTATCGGAGCAACGTCAATGAAAATTTCAACCCAAAGTAATGATTAGTTCAGCCGCGCATGTTACCCACGTGCTCGCCACGAGGCTTTGGATCTATGTAGGATTCAATTGGATACGCAAAGTGAAATTATAATTTTTACATATGTCTAATAGCCTTTCTCACTCTTGCGAGACAATGTCAAGAACAAACGGATATTAGCCTCATTTGTACACTTTAATATTTAGCCGTTATACAAAATGCACCAACTCTAGCAAAGCGGTGCAACTCAATCCACGGTTTATCTTTGTCGCTTCATATGCTCTGTGTCAACTCGCCAACAACGCGTCCCTCTACCTCACCTCAAAATTCACTATCCAGTACACGTCTCTTTACCACCTCAGTATTTACGTTACGACACCTGAAAGCCTCCTTACGTCTCATTCCGGTGTCACTACTCTTTACAGCAGTCAAGAATGATTCTATTCTTCAAAATTATCGCCGGTCTCACAATTCTACTTTAACTGTATTAAATTTTATGAGAATTTCATTAATAATGAGTCAACATTTTACATAACTTAAAAAATAATAAGTTTTTTAAAGATATAATGTGCCCATATGTAACATCCTTGCTTGAAACTTATCATTATCTTTGACAAATTCATAATTCCCTGTCCACCACTTTTCAAGAACTCCGCCGTCCAAGTTTCATATCTATATAGCGCTTTTGGCTCAAGTTATTTAGGGTAAGATTGAGGGGCACCAGATTTAGACCCGTCCCCCCCTTTCCATTACACCTGAGAGGAATTCTATCAAGGGGTACAGTTCCTTTCGGGCCCCCTTCCCTTCTCCATTAGTCGTCCTGTTTTGATCCACTACGGTTTTATGCCATGAGTTGTAAGGCCAAAAAGGGTATGGAAGATGAGAGAGGAGTGGAATGGAGCGCTCTGTTGATTTTCTGTATTTTCTGAAATCCCAGGAAATGCCCGGGCCCCCTTTTGGATCCCCGGGCCCTTGAATGATGTACCCCTTCCATCCCCTCTCAGAGGCCCAGCCCCTTCCCACCCAATGTCACCATCGTTATTGGTCATCCTTATGGAGTTTCAAATATCAATTAGTTATTCAAAGAACCGAAACAGAATCGGAGGTTAATAATATTTTATTCTTTTTTACAAGCTGGGGGTGGGGGGGTAATGGCAACACCCAACCATTACATTCAATCCACCCATAATTGGCGAAACAATTCACAAAGATGAATAAGGCTAGTAGCCATGACGGGATGCCATAGAAACATTAACAATTAATTACAGTACCAAGGGAATGCCATTGAAATGGGTGCGAGATTACGTCAAGTTCAACACAATCTTAACCTTATCAGTGCCCTACATATGACTTCATCAGAAGAAAGGGATGTGTATGAGAAAAATCTTCACCGTCTGAAGTATGCCATACTTTTCAATGGCATACAGAATATGTCCATGAAAGACTACAAGGATGATTATACTTCAAAATCAACGAAAAGAAAATCGCTTGGTGATATTCGATCTGCTGGCTTGTGACAATGGTCGATGTCCATTTGTACAAATGAAGCAGATAACCTTCAAGAGTATCTTTTGTATGTCAGAAATACTTACATATGCACATAAAAGAGTGCAAAATAACGTCATGCAGATCAATGAATATTATATTGCATCTGTTCTAACACTTCTACAGAAAGATGTAAACCTGTATAATTTAGTATTGCAGAGGAAGTGGCAACCTAGTTCCCAACGGAGATATTCTGTCAACTGTCATTATTGTGATCAACACAAACTTAACACCAACTAGATTTTTGATAATTATCTGGACCATACAACAATAGAAACCATAGTAAATATCATATGCAAGTAAAACAATATGGCCTTCACGTATGCAAAATTTGGTGGCAGGTCTGTGATGTGTCATCAAAGCGGACAGAAAATGGGAGCTAATTCAAGGCCGTAATATCAACAACACTGTACTCTGCCACAAACATGGACTAACCGAAGTCACAGCTCAAGATATCCCCACAAGCATGAAATCATTAAACAATATTTTGGTCTTCAGGATCACAAAACACACTTTGGAGGTAACTCAGCCACTGGAGATAAAACTGCAAAAGTGTGATTAACACATCCAACAGACCTCAAAACTGACTGATGTAGAGGACAGGGAACGCCAGTAAACGCAAGTAAACCAGTGAGGAGTGAGATCATCATGCAAATGGTCACTGGTAGGTAACAACACCAAATGACAACCCAAACACAAGTTGAGGACACCACTAAAAGAATGTAGCAAGCCTTTCCATGATCACACTCAGAGCTACGAACCAATATCAATGACACCAAACTTGACCAAGCAATACTCACCTTGTTGCCATCCAATATCAAAGAGTTTGACTATAATGTAGAGCAGACTAGAAAAACTGAAGTTCTAGGGGAAGGATATTCCTATGCCATGCTCTCGCACAGCATAAATAAAGGAACGGATTCCCCACTAGAGTTATGATCCGCTTATTTAATCTAAAATATACACAGTAAATTATCATGCAATGCCTAAATCACATAATTTTCAAAGAAAGAAAATAGATTCTTCCTTTTTGAAAGAAGATTTCATATACCCATATTAGGAGATTTAACAGAAGAAGCAATATAAAATGGTTGCTATCTATCCATCCATCTATCTATATCTCTGATGCCCAATCCCTTCAGGAACTTCCATCAAGGAATTGCCACAGCAAAAGAGTCTCCACTTATCCCCGTCCTCACGTGCCTCCCTTGCATACACCATTTCATGCATTCTTCCTCCATTTCTCTTTCTTCAGTATTCCTTCACCCTATTTGCCCATGTCACAGGCGCTTTCACTCGCACCATCCCTTTTAATTGTACTATAATACACTCTCCTTGTACACTCCAACTCTTGCATTCTTTTCTTTCCACATGCCCAAACCACCTCAAGGTATTACGTTTCCTTCATTCTACCACACCATTAATTCCCTCCCTTTTCATTCCTTGCCATACTACATCTCTCATACACCCTTTCATTTCTTTCCTCATTCCTTATAGTCACGCCACATGCTCTTCTCAAACAGCTCATTTCCACAGCCTGGATTCTTGACCCCTGTGCCTCATTCCACGTCCATGTTTCAGCTGCATAGGTCAGGGTTGGGAGGACTATGCTGTCTCTTAATCCTCTCTTCACTTCCACCTCTACCCTTCATTATTCTATAAACCAACCCATTGACTCTTCTACTCTGTACGTCTCCTTTATCTCCCCTTCCATATCACCAAACGTACCCAAGAGAGCTCCCAGATACTTAAATTCTCTCACTTCTTCCCGTGTTTTTCCCTCCATATCCACGGCACAATTTAGTACACTCTTCTTTCACTCAATATGGTTTTACAAAATCTATACTTTCATTCTGTTTCCTTTCAAATACCATTACTTTAGTTTTACTTGCATTCACCTTTAATCACCTACACTTACACACATCATAAAACCCTTACAACCTTCTGCAACTCCTTTTCACTCTCAGCAAACAACACAGCATCATCTGCAAACAGGCTTGCAAATATACATAAAGAAAAAGAAATATCCACCATATCTCACCGCCACTCTCCATCTCTGCATCCCTTTTCCCTAGTTTTTCTTTCATCTCTCTTATCACTCCATCCATATATAAAATAAAAAGCCACGGTGACATCATACAGCCCTGCCTCACACCCACATGTATTCCAAAACTTTCGCTCAGCTCTCCATCCAATCTTACACGTGCATTTGCTCCACTATTGAAGGCTTTCATACTATCCAACAGTTGTCTCCCTACCTCATATATCCCTTAACACATCCCATAAAGCATTCAACTCAATTCTGTCATACGCCTTATCCAGATCCATTAAAGCTGCATACAGCTTCTTACCTTTTGCTGAATACTTTTCCACAATCATCTTTACTACAAAAATATGATCCACACATCCCTTACCTATCCTAAAACCCTCTTGCTCTTCACCTATTCTGCATTCAGGCACTTCCATCACTCTGTCAATTATCATTCTTGCGTACACTTTTCCTGGTATGTCTAACAGACTTATTCCCCTAAAATTACTACATACATCCTTAGCATCTTTTCCTTCGATTAAAGGAAAAATAATGCTTGTACCCAATCCTCAGGCACAATCTGGCATACTCTAAACTTTTGCAAATGTTAATCATTAGATGATAAACTGTACTTTTCCAATTTCCAAATTACAAAATGATCCTGCAATGTTAACACAGTTAACTTCTTTGTTAGAGGAAAAAAATTAATCCATAGCCTAGAGTACAATGAATCTAAAAGAAGACAATGATATACAGATTACTAAAGCAGATAAGACTAACACAGTTGTGATTATGGACAAAGTTAATTATTCATCAAAAATGAATTATCTTTTCCGTGATGATACACACACATTAAACTCGGTAAGAATCCCCTAGAAGCAGTTACTTCTCACTTTACTAAAGAACTGAAGTTGTTGAAAGGTAATGATTCTCTCAAAAGATTTTCTTCATTGTCCCCTTTCATTGTCATACATGTATGGGCTTAAAAATACTAAATGCTTAATTGTATCTTATTGTGCAGAATGATACTGAATATAACGGACCAACCTTGTGAATCAAGCAATATAGGGATGGTAGCATACAATCATTCTCTACTTCCATAGTAAATTTGATGGAAGGTACTAAATCGCTAAGGAAAGGGGGAAAAATGTTCTTAAATTATCATGAATTGACCAAAAACAGTACATCATCTACATGTATGAGCCAAACTGTATTAGTGGCTAAAATATCCTTCAATTTTGTCTCAAATTCCATACGAAGATTAATCAACAAACTTTAAAGCATAATATTCTCCATTGAATTAAAATATTCAGTCTGTAGCACAGATTTCTTTTTTCAGCTTCATGTTATACAGAAATACAAACGTGTAAGGAGTGGACAAATATTACATATCGCATCCCAACATTTTCACACTTTTGTGCGCAAGCAAATGTTTCGAGATCACTTTTGAATTGAATCGGTTTCCCAAATGGATCACACCCGAATTTTCACTCGCTACTTCGCACAAACAAATGTTCTTGCAGATTGCACTTGTTCAAAACCATCCATTCCGCACATTCATCACATCCAAAGTTTTTCATATATCTGTGTTCAAGGGAAATGTTTCTGAAGATTATTGTATCGTGCAGTTTCTCTTATTCACCACATCCAATCCTTCACACACCATTATGCCCAGAAAAATGGTATCGAAGATGATGTTTTTACAAAAACAGTTTCCCACTTTTATCACATCAAATTTTTTTCACAATACTGTGCAAAAGCAAATGTTTCTGAAGACTACATTTACGGAGAAACCATTTCCCACATTCATCACACCCAAACTTTTTCATACTACTGTGCACATTCAAATGTTGTCGAAGATTACATTTTCTTGCAAAAAATTTCCCACATTCTTCACATTCAAACTTCTTTACAATATTGTGCACATCCAAGTGTCTCTCAAGATGACCTTTCAGCGCAAACAGTTTCCCACATTCAACACATCCAAACTTTTTCTCGCCATTGTGCACTGACAAATGTTTTTTAAGATCACCTTTCCGCAAAAACAGTTTCCCACATTCATCACATCCAAACTTTTTCACACCGCTGTGCAAGAGCAAATGTGTCTGAAGAGTACCTTTCTGTCCAAACAGTTTCCCGCATTCATCACATCCAAATTTTTTCACACTGTTATGTATAACCAAATGTTGCTGAAGACCACATTTCCGCAAAAATAACTTCCCACATTCATCACATCCAAACTTTTTCACACCATTATGCACGGAGAAATGTTTTCGAAGATAATTTTTTTGAAAAAACAGTTTCCCACATTCATCACATCCAAACTTTTTCACACTACTGTGCATGAACATATGTTTCTGAAGATCACCTTTCCTTGCAAACATTTTCCCACATTCATCACATCCAAACTTTTTCACACCGCTGTGTACAGTCAGGTGTTCTTTAAGTTCACACGTTCGCAAGAACAATTTCCCACATTCATCACATCCAAACCTTTTAACTCCACTATGTTTAAGCAAATGTTGTTGAAGACTATATTTCCGCAAAAAAAATTTCCCACACTCATCACAACCAAATTTTTTCTCTCCACTGTGCATTAGTAAATGTTTTTGAAGACCACATTTCCGCAAAAATTGTTTTCCACATTCATCACATCCAAACTTTTTCACACCACTATGCACAAGCAAATGTCTGTTGAGATTCCCCTTACGTGAGAAGAGTTTCCCACATTTTTCACATGTAATTTTGTTCACATGTCTTAAATCTTCCCTATAACTCTGCGCAATGAGAGGATCCTGAAAGATTTCCTTGCTTAAAAATGGTTTCCCACTTTCAGTACAGCCAATTTCTTTCTGGTCATTGTGCAAAAGCATATTCTCCTGGCGATGATCCTCCTGCGAATATAATTTCATAAATTTTTCATTGGGAAACTTTTCCTCTTCACCAGACATTGTCAGTTTCTGCTGTTCTGGTCTTGAGATAAAACTTGGCCCAGCACCTGAAAGAAGAAACTTGTCTTTAGAAAATAATCTTACTACGTGTCACATTTCAAACCCTGGACTACTAAGGAACACATTAGTCGCTATTGGTGGTTTCGTCACACCTGAAGAAAAAAAGGACTCTGTTTCCATGTGCCTTAAAGACATTTTGGTTGGCATCAAGTCCTCGAGACAGTGACGTGATGAAGTCTTGCAAGAAGCGATAGCATTAAACTGGGTCCAGACATAAGACCTTAGACTATTTTATACATTAGTTTATATTTTTAAAAACCAAAACTTTTCCTTCTCCATGGAAACATGCTTTGATACATCCAATCCCTAAGAAGGGTGACCGTTCTG
>JAYMFT010150542.1:0-26673 GCA_038088735.1 Panulirus argus
GCCAGGAAACAGATGAAGAAAGATCCATTCACTCACATACACACATATATACATACATGCACAATACATACATATACCTACCAACATATACATATATATATACATACACATGCATATACACATATATACATGTACATATCCATACTTGCTCGCCTCCATCCCTTCCTGATGCCACTCCGCCCCACAGGAAATAGCATTGCCACCCCCTGCATTAGTGAGGAAGCACCAGGAAATAGACGAAAAGGTCACATTCACTCACACTCAGTCTCTAGCTGTCATATGTAATGCACTGAAACCACAGCTCCCTATCCACGTCCAGGCAATATTTCAAATATTGCTAATTTCAACCATCCTTGGGAGATGTTTTTCTTTAACCTGACCAGCACTTTAAAAGTAAGAGTACCATGCTAATATAAAAGGGAACAAAGACCATGAGACTTCATGTCAGACATTTTGATCAACAGCTTTCTATCTCTTTAGTGAAAATTCCTAGAATTATACCACCAGAAAAATAAGTGCTATTCTTGTCTTTAAAATTATGATATTTTTTGTTTAATTTCCCTGGAATAATAATTTCACCTTAAAGAGAGCACAATCTAGCCTTTAAGTTTCTCATAATATTAACATTAACAACCAAGAAATATGTTTAGCCATTACAGCACATCTAATACAACAAGTATGACCTGATCACAATCTGAAAGTTTTTAAAACATATTGGTCTTTCCTTACATCAAGAGATGTAAGGAAAGACCAACCAGAGGTCTTTTCATAAAATTTACCTAGAAACTTATTAAGAGAGAAAGTATTTTTACAGTATAAGAGTTGTGGATGAGTGGAATAAAATATTTGAATAAAGATGTGATTGATGCTTACAACATACAGAAATTAAAAAAAATTGTATGATAAAAGAGAATGTTCAAGAGACAGAGCCCCACAAGTGTAAAACTCCCTCCCTGTGCAATACAGACTGGCAATTACACATATCCATCTAAATGTATCCATACACTCCAAGACACATCCAACCTATACCAATAATGACATACCAGAGAAAGGGCTGTCACTGACAAGAACCTATGGCAGGTTGGATTTGGGGAATCTTTACACATAGTAAATATAACATTTTCCTTGATCCTTGTTATGACATCAAGAATTGGAATTTTGCTTCATTTGTACTTCTCTAATACAACCAAGAAATATGGCTTTAGCAGTTTCGTTAATCAGAAATGGGCTGAAAGTTTTCTGGTAGACAGTATGACAAATATAACAGGAGAATCAGTTCCTGGTACCCAAAGGATCAGATTAAAAGACTTTTCATGGGATCTAATAGGCATAAAAACTGCATCTATGCTTAAATTCTCACTGTGTAGTCACAAAGAGTACCAATGGATGTAAATTTGTTAATGCAGCATGATACTGCACATGAACAAAAGTTTTACAGTTTATGTCGATCAAAGTATGTAATTAAAGCCATCTGGTTCACTGCATAAATAACATTAATTTTGCCCATGGATGACCACTCAAGTTTACAGGCAAATTACCTTTCTTGGTGGAAGAACAATATAATGAATCTTTCCTGAAACAGCTGTATTACAACCATAAAGAGAACTAACCTTTCAATTATCATGAAAACTTTACTGTAAAGACAGGATGTTATCCTATGTATACATTTTTACAAAGAGGGGTTTGTAAATACAAAATTCAAGCTTAGTATAGCATAAGCTGTCAATAAAGCATTAGTTTTGGTGGGGTCTTTTTTGCCAATTACTGTCATTTCCACTTTAACGAAATCTGAAAGCACACTTAAATATAAATGAAATTTCTGTCTGTTACCAAAGAATACTGGCTCCATTATATATTAATTTACAGATATATAAGCAGGCTTAAATAATACTGACCAGGGGCAACTAGCTCATGTGACTACCTTACTATACACCCATGAGTACATTCATGGGTCAAAGGATCCAGGATCATTACCCATTATCAACATCTATTTTCTTAATTATAGGAGAGAAAATACAATATACTGCAAACTCAGTGTCAAAACGTATGCTAATATTGTCAAGATCTGGTGAAATATGACTACTGTAGAGTTTACATGTTACATATCTCATCATCAGTAACAGTGTACATTATCATCAGATCGGAAAACAATTGGAAGGCTTTACCGATGTAACTAAAATCACTTGACCAGTAATACCTCTAACAGGTGACATTCTAAATAGTAGGTGTACTTCATGCTTCAGCCATTCAGTAACCAATGTGCTATGCCTTGACTGGTGTTTTCACTAGCTTCACTATGCTGGAGTGTGGTTGAGCACTAATGGAGCATATGCCCCATTTTATACAATTAATTATTTAAGAGTTACTGTACATATTAGGGAAGTCTAGAATGTCTAAAACTTGGAGTATATCTTAAAAAAAGAAGTCAGAAATGGTAAGGATATCTGTAACACTCTAAAATAAGGATTCATGTAGCAAAATGATGTAACAGATTTACAGTTCAGTATATCCATATCCATTTCAAAAGAATGCAGAAGGCTTCTAAAAGATAACTCTGTGAGACTGACATGTTTATGTGCATGGACATAATTTTGTTATGTTGTGGCAGGTTAAATCACCTGAGTTCTCTAATACTGCAGTGTTTGTATCTGTGTTCTTACACCACTGTATCATGCTGAGAATCAGTGTTGATGAAATAATGTAATGGTGAACTGTACACAAGTCAAATATCTGAATTAACAACCAAAAAATATATTTTCAAAAATTCTTAGGAGCTATTTCTAAACTTCCTGTAAGATGATGAACATCTGATGAGAGTGAAATAATTTTAGAATCTTTTAGACTTGTACAAGGAGAATTGCATTTTCTCATACTGTCTGACTTAATTTGACAGATAAAGATTCTGTCATGTCAAGGTACATGAGACACAAGGTAAAGTACTTTCAAAAGGAGCAAATATCCTGAAGACCATCTAAACCATGTGTCAAACTGTATAAACACAGTTTAACCTCTAAGGAATGAGTAGAGAGACAAGGAGAAACTTCACCCGTTATTTGAGCTGTCCTCAGGAATATGCTTAATAGGTGCAATATTGACAAAGAAATAGCACTCACCTTCATGCAGTTTAAATTCTGACCTTAACCTAACCACTCACACCTCATCCTAGGTTCACTACAACATGCTGTGTCAACCAATTATGTGAGGATGCTGGGTCCATCCAAATTAATGTATCCATGCCGTCATTCTGTTATTTGATAGGGCACAGATGAATGACGCTTCCATAGTAGAAATCCAATGAATATGCCTACACAGGTTCCTAGAATAGCCATGGAGAACCCTAATCCTGCCATGCTACCTGCAGTATAGCCAGCCTTGAGGTATCTCATGGACTTATGTCTCATATGGGGATGAAGTGCCTCAGTTGTTGTTTCAAGAGATCCACACTTAATTGTCACAAACTGAAAAGGTGAAAAAATACAGACATTGGTAAAAGTTATACAACAAGGGTTGAATAGTAATAATGAGGTTAGTGAAACACTGAAGGCACAGAAAGATGATGTTATTAAGGTAACTCTGCAGAATGTTTGGAACTGTGAAAACAATGAAATATTATAAAGATTATTAGGAATATATGGTGATTTATAGTCTATGTTAATTAATCTTATGTTTAAATTTTAATCACAGTATACAAGATATGAGACCTTTATTGTCTAGCATATACATTCAGGTGGCAATTTGCTAAGTTATGTGAATGTGGTGCTATATTGCCAACACTTAAGGAGGAGAGGGAGGTTGGATAGCTGAGGCCAGACACAGACAGTCTCATGTGTTGAGCTGGGTCTGTGTCAGTTCATGGTGTAACTCACAGTGGAGTGCCAGTGTGGTTGTCTGTCTGTCAGTTCAGCTTATGCAAGTACTGTAGCTTGAACTGAGTTCTATGAAGTAAAAAATGATATTTTGTGTCTTGTTGATATACAGGTAGGAGAAGAAATGTTGCATAATCAAAATTAGACACAAACACATCAGCAGCAGAATGCAGTGAACAATTGTCTAGGAGGAAAAAAATTCTGTAACAATCCAGCATCCCAATTTGGCACAAGCTAGAGAGAGAGAGAGAGAGAGAGAGTGTGTAAGTGTGCATGTGTGTGTGTATGTGCACATGTGTGTGTGTGTGTGTGTGTGTGTGTGTGTGTGTGTGCACGCATAAATGTACAAGAAAGAAAGACAAGGAAACACAAGTGTAAAATTCTACCCCAACACACAAATAGTAATCATGATGTTTCCTACGTTCCATCAGGGAATGATTTTCAAACCACTGAACAATTAGAGATGCCTAATAATCCAGGCCTGTTTAATATCTTTAAGGTATGAGAATGAACATTCTTGCCCACTACTATCAAATTACACTTGTGTGTGCCAGATGAATCTGCACACACAAACACATCCATTTTTATCTTTCCTTCCTTCATGCCAAAAACTGAATGTTCATCTACCACAGGAAGCACATTTTTTATAATGCAATGCCAGAAGAGTCTGGTGTCATTGGCACTGTAAATCTGTCCTGGATTTTCAACTTTTACTAACTTAGACAAATCACCAACATACTTTTTAGTGGCCTCACTGTCTGCTGAGAGTTTCTCACCACATGTTTTGAGGTTGCAAATGCCATGGAACAACTTAAATTGTGCAACCATCTACTGAAATCATGATATAGTTTGGTCTTTTCATACAAAAGTAACCCAAAAATAGGTACATCTTCACTGAGATGCTGCTTAAACCATTTCTACAAACATTTATCAAGACAGACTGCTCTAGCTCTGTGCAGTGATTTAAAAAAGGCACTGCCTTTATCATATTCACTCTCAGTGCACAGTTCCAGGGTACAATCCTGTCAGATAGTATGACACATGGAAACAATGGGCTCATGGTGAGCCAAACATGCTGTTTGTTCTTACTGCACTTCTTGGTGCTAAAGCAAAGGGGCTTCTGTAACAGTTTTTGTTCTTGAAAATGTTTGGATGTTGCTCAAGCACCAACAGATGCATTTGTCTGATGTATTTGAGCTGCCTAAGACTAAGACGGTTGAGTCTGATGAAGAAGACTCTACATTAATTCATCTCCCTTAATGAACAGCACCTTAGCAGATAAAGAAAACTGAACAGTATGAAAGCCTTATCATAATTGCTTCATCTATTTAGGATTTCAAATGAAAAAGTGAAATAGTAGATACTTACTAGTTTCTTCTTAGGTGATACATCCAGTCTTACAGAAACATTATGCTTCTGGGTTATATCATGGAGGAGCTTGTAAGCATCAGCCATCATAAGCTGTGGACGGGGAGTTGCCACTGGGCCAGTCACATCTGGTTTCTCAAGCAACACAAACCATACATCCACTTCACCCGTGGCCTGACGACTGCTTAACTGTTGAGAATGTCACAGTTAATACTATCACAAATTTCAGGGAAACAGCTTTCACCAAAACATGAGTCACATCTTATCCTTAAGAAAAAGTACAAGGGAAGGTACTTACATGGGGTACACCAGGTACATATAGACTCTCAGCTCTCTCATACACACCATGAATTTATGTTCAATATCCTAAAGACAGCATGGGCTTCCATATCAATAGATGCATGTCTTAATATTTCACTCTGCACACTAAGCTGACTGATCCAATCACACATAAAAGTTCTGGGTTTCTATTTATGTACAATATAAATATGCTGACTAATGTATAGACAGTGATCTTCTTTCTTCTTTATTAAAGACAGGACAAGATCATCCCTGTATCACTATAGGAAAATACCTAAGTTGATTTCTTAACTCAATTTCTAATATCTATGATAAACATATCAGTAAAACAATGCAGACCTGGCCATAGTTCACGATAAAACAACCTATATCACTATCACATTTTCTGATAAATGAGATTCTGAATCATACATAAATGAAAACAGCATAACGGCTAAAAGCAGTTTAATGCAAAGAACTAATTTCAGACTTTTGTACTCTTTCCATCTTAGTGTATGAATTACTGTATATATCAATCTTTTTCTTTTCTTCATTAAAGGATTAATTTTCATACTTATCCTGGATTCCACCATACTTCTGTATCAAACTATCACTGTACTGAAAAGGTCCAGATATACGGGAGATATAATTAATGATTTGCCACAGATTTCTGACGTGAGACTACAATAATTTTCTGTATCTTTATCATTTCTTGTTCCATACATGTTCCTTCACACTCAATCCGTATTTATATTTTGGAGTGTTAATACAATGCATCCGCTTTGTGAGTATGACACACACACACATGAAGAGGCAATATTCTTCCACATGTTTTCACTCATGAGTCTCCAACACTGTTCAGTGTGAATATATATAATAATCATAGACTTTAAAAAACTTTAATGCATAAAATTGCTTATCATGATTTCACTTATAGGAAAAAGGCTACATTATAGATCAAATGAGGTTTCCTAATCTAATCAGTATACTGTTTTCAGGTATTATAGGAGGATATCACTAACTGAAGTACTGGTAAAAGGATGTTAAGCACAAAAGCAACTGTGATATTCATATAAATATTATCCCATAACTTAATTACAGGTGAGGATCTCTAAGAAACATCAGAATTCACAGAGAAAAGGCCAACTCACAAACAGATCAGTGATTCTCAAGGGTGAGACACCAGCAATGCCAGCTACAGCTCTTCTGATAGAGTTCTTAGCAGCCTCCAGATCATAGATGACAAGCTCAGAATATGAGACTTCCAAAGTGAGTATCAAGAAGAGCCGATTAATCCGGTTTAGGCATGGTGAGATGTCAAACTGACGCCAGGAAGGGTGACCATCTCTGTACTCATAGAAGAATGTGTGAACCACAGAAGTCCAGTGGCTTGGATTATCCTAAGATTGAGAAAAATTTGTCATAAATTGAAAATATGAAAGTATGTGCATAAATCAGCTCATTAACAAATTTGTGCAAATAAGTAAAGAGTAAATGCATATATGCATATAAAAAGCTACAACATATACTAATCAGTAGCAAAGACTTTAACTGCATAATACATAAACTCTTAGATACAAACAAGAACTCTCTATAGGAATGTTAAAAATTCATGAAATAGGCAAGTAAAGGCTTCTGTGCTCATGAAACATTAAATAAATCTGAGTTTGTGGCCAATCTTAAAAACAAAATATGAAATAGCCACATATGGGAAATATACAGGGGGTATTCTCTATCACTTACAAAATGTTATTCACAATAGCCTTACTCCCAACATTTACAGATAACTGAGTCTATTGCATCATTATGAGGTATGACACTCTCAATACAAAGTGACTGTAAACTCACATCATCAGCAATGTAAGAAGAGATCCCAATAGGGACCTGGCGAACCTTGTTGAAGACTTCCACTTCCACTGTCCAGTTCTCATGAGAAAAGTAAATCTCCACAGTAGAGTACTGACCTTTTCTGACTCCTCGCTCAGCTACCCACACATCACACATTATTCCTCTTACCCGCCGCTGTCACCATACATGTAAGTAAACATGCAAGTACAGGATTCTATCTCAGTAAACAATTCTATTACAATACAATCTCCAACTTGCTTACTAATACTTAACTGTTATCAAAATGGTAAAGAGATATAGATATACAAGATTACTACTAGCATGACAGAATCATGGAGCAAATCAATACAACACAGAGGAGTGAAGTGCTCAAGAAAAGCCTTAGGAAATAAAGCTGAGTTAAGAAGTAAATGTACAAGGGATTCTGATAAGTTGTGTCTGTAATACTATCACTCTGATAGTGTTTGGAAATTACTTTACATGAGCAGCTCTTACATAGAAGCATTACATGGCATATCAGGACAAAATGACAAAAAAGCTTTGCATTTTAGGACAATAATGATTCAAACTCATATTCTAAAAGATTCTACAATATATGATCTCATATTTCATGTACAGTACAGGTAGAAGATCTATCATCTCAATTCCATGAGACTGACAAGCATTTGAATTAAAGATTTTTTCAGGTTAAAGGTACTGTCTGACTTCATATTGTAATACTGAACTCTCATATTCTATGTTTACAAAAATATTCCTTCTAAAGAAGAAAGGAAAAAACATCAGCCATAGTATACATCTCGAAACAAAAGGACTGTTCAATGATCTTGACTTTATAGTAAATGAAGAATAGTATAGGAATCAGAGAGGAACCCACACAGCAAAAGGAGATAGAATAATATTTACTTAAGAACATAAATCCTAACAAAATTCTTCAGTCAAGAGTATGCAACTGTGTTGTAAGGGATTCTGTGAAGTCTATGATGCAGTCAGTAGCTGGGTGCTAATGGATGCACAAAATGGAAAGAGGTCAAAGAATGAGATATTTTAAAAGTGAAAAGGGTACAGAAAGCAGATGTATTATGGAAAAGACAGAGACAACATTGTAGCCTCGTAGTATTTGAAAGATATAAGAGGGCAAGAAATAAAGACTTCATAATTAGGTTGGATGAGTAAAGAAACCTGGAAAAAAGTTTTGGACATAGCAAATGAAAATCTTAAATTGTTCCATAAAATTCTCTTTCCTTCTTTCATACCATTTGCTTTTTCTGCCTTAACAAGGTAGCAAAAAGAATAGATGACTTAACCTCTGAAGGAAAATACTTTTTTGAAACCTTCCTCTGTTGCTTCTTTGGAGCTTAATAAAACAGGTGGGGAGTGTTTCCAGACCTCAACTCCTACTGCTCTTAGCCACCTTCTCTGACAAACAAGGGATATACATCTGCTGTTCAAGCTAGGCAAAGGCAAAAGGCACTCAGTCATGCAAGTAAAAGTATACTGCAAAAGGAAAACATTTCTCAAAGTAGACTCCGTTACTATTGTTACAATGGAAAATTCTTGAGGGCATGGCTGTGAATGGTACTCGCTGGTTTTAGTTTGTTACACTGGACATGTCAGTTAGACAGTGGATGTGGGAAAACAAGGCAATCGTTTATTTGTTCTTAATGCTGCCTTCCAAAGGCAAGAGAAGCAATTGGGTATAAAAGAGATAGAAAAATCATTATCATAAGAAATACAATTTCTGTTAGTATATCTGACATAAATTTTAATATTGTTATTCATTCCTTTTCTGCCATTATTTCTTAACTGCATTTTGTAAGAATAAGTAAGCACAGCAATATCTAGGTTTTTAATATATGGTGAAAATTTTTTTCTGTACTTTTATTCTCAAAACCAGTTACTCATCAATTCCTCTTCATATATATATATATTCATGTGATTACATACAGGATGACTCATAGGTACAATAACTGACCTGTGATGACTGAGGAAGCAGACCACCTTAAAAACTTTCAGCCTTCAAGCATGCAGTAAGCATCTGGAAAATGAATGTTTGCTTTCCCAAACACTTCAATCACTAAATATATTTGAAGCTCTGAGGAATGAGCCTTAGAACCAACCAATATTCTTTATAAATAGGCAAAAGAATGAAACAGCATTGCAGATAGCATAACCCATATTTAATCCACTTATGTAATCCTAGCTGAACAAGATAGCTTGGAAAAGGTCACTGTGGTAAAGAGGACTTGAACTGTGAGTGGTTGTTGTGAATTTTAAAAGTAAAATGCTGAGATAATAAAAGCATTAAACATCTTAGCACTAATGATGTTTTGAACTTTAATGATATCTTGAACAAGTTGAACATACATCTGAAGATCCATGTTAGCACTACAGTGAGGAAAAACAGGTGATCCATATATTAAGTTAGAAATCAAAATATGCCTACAAAACACTGGTGAAGTGAAAACTAACCATGCCCTTGTAGATATACATTGTGGGATCTATTGAGATAAGTTCTGAGGCGTGACGAAGGCGAATATGCTGATTTTCTGCTAAAGCGGCATCTAGGGCTGATATTGGAATGCCCTGGATAGTGCAGTTACTTGTCTTCTCATTGATCATGTATTGGATACCTTTGTTGTTAACAAAGAGAAAAGTCTGATAAGTTCTATACATCTGTATGCAAGGAGGTATGAAAAATGAGAAATGTGCTAACCTACAGGAAAGTGATGATGTCTGTGGTTTATGCAAACAAAAGAATAATGATAAGATTGTGACTAGCCACAAAAGTTCTGATCAGGAACCTTGGTAATATAAAGAATACAATGAGGTTATGAGTAGACACAGGACTGGTGAAGCTGTGGAAAGGAAAAGGAGTGGTCATGTAATTATGAAGCAAAACAGAAACCTGTATCAATAACTTTACCTCTCTGTTCATCCATCTATTCATATGTCTGTAAAGCTTTGTTTTCATGCTGAATGTTAAAAAGTTTGAGTTAAGGGGCTGACATTTTCAAAGTAGGTTCAAATTACGCATAAATGCCTTAAAGTCCAATCTCAATTTTCCAGGCCACAAGCAAACCCCTAAAGCACATGCTTCCTGTTTTTAAATTTTAGAAAGAACTGCATTTAAGCTTTGGCATCAAGTTTCAGTTTTAAGGACATCATAGAACCCTCTAAGATATGTACCTCTTGCTTCCAAAGTCTTGGAATACAACAAACTATGAAGCTTGATCACCTGGCAAGAAATCTATTAGTTAAAACTGTCAAGGTTTCACTAAAGAATGGCTCAAAGATTCCTGGAAAAACAGTTTGAGGTTTCCTGGACAATGACGTGAGAATACAAGGGAGAGTATCAATACAGTCCATGAAACTGATTCAAGGCTTCACAGGAAAGAGGTTTGAGAGTTTGTGAGCATGTTGGCTGTTATCCAGCAAAGCAAACTCATTATAGTAGTTTTGTTTCTCTTCAAATCCAAGCAACATGCAAAATAAGCTCTGAGGGCCTCCAAAGTATTCACCTAAAGACTATGAAATGCCAGTGAGGGGATCCATTCTGACCACTTTGGTGCTGCCTAGTCTAGTTTGGTTCTGATGTATGCTGCAGACATCTTTTTGACCTCCTTATTATCTATGCATAGGAAAATATTTCACCAAGAGACCATGACTTGCCCATGAGATCACACTGACTACTCTGGTGCTGCATAGTTTAGTTTGGTTCTGATATATGCTGTAGACATGTTTATGAACATATCATTTATGCACTGGAAGATAATTCTGATGCCTACCCATACGTAATTTGTCTCTGTGCTAGGGTGTTTCCTTCAAGAGATAGTAATAAGTTATGTCACCTTTCACTCTGTACCATTCTCATCTGCTTACATTCTATTGGGTTGCACTTCATCTATCAAGTATCTGACAAAAGCTGAAGCCTCTCTTGGTAGCTTTGGAGGTTCAGAGACTTTTTCGCATCATTCACAAATATACTCAGTTATAACTTCAGTCCTAGAGGCAAGTCATTAACAAAAACCCATAATAGCACTGGATCTAGGACTAAGCCCTGTAGGATTCTACTAGTTACTCTTACCAAATTTCAGTAAGTACCACTGACATGTTTTCCTTCTTCTCTTCCAATCAGGAAATTTTCAGTGCCTGTGGCAATACTTTTTTCATCAACATCTTGTAGGGGCCAGAGTCACAGCTTTCTGACTGTTCATTTCAGTCTGTCTGCCCGTGTTTTTTGTCTTGCTCATCATTCACTCTACCATTGTTCAGTAGATCTCTCATACACAACCATTTTCTCTTTTGAATCTTTACACTCTCTTACTTTAGTAATGTCACCTTTGCCAGTATTAATCCACGTTTCTTATTTATCGTTTCCAGTGTTCTAAAACATGTGCTTTTCAGATATATAAACCTCTAGCCTTACTGCAATTTCTTTATCATTTTATAGCTTGGTATGATGTTTGCTCTCTTCCATTCTCTTGAGAGTAATACCTCATCTACTGATTCTATGAATAACTTAGAGGTCAGCTGAATGTCACTGTATACCCTGTGAGTACGTAAGGTAAGGTTTCATCAGCCTATGTGCTCGAAGTGGATCAAGAGCATTTAGTATCTTAATGTCTACCAGTCACTTTCTCCTTCCCATTTCAACTCCACTTTGTCTACTGTGTTCATTATGAAGACACATTAGAGTTGTAAATCTATCTCTCTATGTATCCCCTTGATTTCTAGTCATTCTCTCTAAGTCCTTATGTCAGATTATTTGTTCTTTAGCTGAAGAGTGAAACAATTTTGGATTTTCATTTGCTTTTTCTCTAATCTATTTCATAAATTTTCAGCTCCTCCCACCTTATCTGACAGTAATCATTTCTTAATTTTTCTTATTCATTGCAAAAGCTGCTACACTTTTGTGTCAACTGTATCTTCTTTACAAGTCTCCATTCTTTTTGGAATTCTTGACATCTGTTAAAAATCTCTTATTCCAGTCTGATGCCCTCTATCTTCTTCCTTGCAGTGGTATCCATTTACTAACTCCCTCTTTAATGATCTCACAGACCTTATAGTATCACTGTTCCATCATAATCTTATGGTGGAACTCCCTCTCACAGTCTATATCCTCAAAGAATTTGAGTGAAAACATATGTAGGAGTTTATGAGTTCCTAATGAAAAACTGATGTATCAACTGGTGACTACAAAACTGATGACAATAAGAAATTCAATATCTAGATAATAAGCAATCCAAATACAGTAAGAGTAAGAAAATTCCTTGAAACTAAAGTAAATGGCCTACAAGCAGCCAGATTAAAAGTTATCATTTAGTTTACAGGGAACTTACTTCACTGGGATGAGAAAGTTTACAACTTGCAATACCTATACTGCCATACGATTTCATAATGCATGACACATTGTTTGTTTTATCATAGCAAAGAAGCAATTGTTAATAAGTTTAAAGTTACTAAGCATTAATATAAAAGCCTTTTCAGATCCTTATGATTCTTTCTAACAAGCTGAGTATTGAAACCTTGAATATGAGAGCTACTTGGTAAATAGGGAGTGCATACAAGATTCCATTCTACTCCACTGCCATTTGTGCAAAAAGTCTTGAATATGAATAATATGCACAAATACTAAAGGTATAAGCCTTATTTGTATTTCAATATGAAGGCAAAGAGAGATAACAGAGCAGTATATAATGATACATAACTGATCAGGAATGAGTGTGTAACCTTAAGATCTACAATCATATCTTATGCAAAGATGCAGCATGCCTAAGAGCAAAGGAACTTATCTCTTTCTCCCTCTTCACTTATCATTTGCACTTTCAGTATCTCATTTAGTTTATATTTTTTATTCTGGTTCTATTTCATTCAAACTTTTAATCTTTTCATTTCTCCTTTACTTTATTTCCTGCTCTCTATCCAAACATTGTACTCTGACTTTTCTATCTCTTCTTTCCCATTTTCTTACCCTCTCCTTTATATTACTTCTGTATTTTTCACTCTCTTCAAAGCATATTTCGACTCCCCTCTTTATCTCTATCATTTTAAGTGCTTGTCTCAGATAAAGGCAAGCAGTGCAGATGTTTTGGCCCATACACTTTAGGAGATCCAATGCTATGTGCTGTCAGCCCACAAAAAGTAAACTATGAAGATCAAAAAAAGTTTTCATAAGAGGAACATATGCATCTTCACATATAATGCATTACACAATAATGAAGTTACAACAATAATTATTTTCTGGTTGGCTGACATTACTCCAAGTTCAGTACAATAATTTCCCTTTCAAATAGTGGAAAAAATATTTTTTTCTCTCTATAACATTTAAGAAAATAAAGGGCTTGTTGCTGCATGTACAATGGGGATCTCCATTTGCCTCAGACCACCCCTCTACCTCTGTTTTTTTTCTTAGATTCAGTCTCACACTAAAACTGTGTTTATCCTTCACTCTGTGCCTGTTACATTTCACTCCCTTGTGTAATCTTTCACAATATTTTTGAAAAACATATGATGTATCCCATTCAATCACACTCTGAAATTACTCTACATAAGCCTCATCTGTCCAACTGGATTACATATTATGTTTTGACTATGTAACAAGTGGTGCTTATGTGAATTCTCCTCACTCTGAACATCCTCTTTCCTTCAATATCTTACTCCCTTTCTGATCTTCATTCTCATTCATTTTCCAATAAAGTAAAATAAATTCATTTCCCTGTGTCACCTTACCTGTCTTGAAATCATGGATGACCCTGTAGGTCTCAACGGTGATGTCAGTGAGTCCTGGAATGTTGAGGAGGAACAAGCCATCAGCATGCAGGTGCGGCAGGTATGTGAATGACACGAGCTTCTCCTCTGATTCATAGTGGTGTGACTCATAAGCAATTGTTCCCAAATTCTGGGAAAGAAAGGATACATGACAAATGTGAGAGAAACCAAGAGAACAAGCCAAACATACATAAGGTTCCATAAAAACTAAAGAAAAAAAAACATGAATGAAAATAAGTGGAAGAGTAATGGAATAGCAGATAAAACACATATGAATTGGTAATTCAGTTAATTCATTTCCAAAAAAAAACCACATGTTCATTATAACATTTCCATCTCACTGCCATTCATAAAATGGAGTATAGAAAGAATAAAAAGGTAAGTTTGAATCTGAATTAAAAAAGTGAATCATGATTTGTGCTGAAGAAGGCATTTTCAAACAATGATGGCATTGCACCAATGATATTTTAGCCAAGGAAAAAAAGATCATCCAAAGATAATATCTTAAGATCACTCAAAGACTCATCCCCATCACTTTTCTAAGCTACGTTAGACTAGGTTAGTGTACAAATCTAACCTAATCTTTCTGAACTTAGAAATGTAAAACAATGTAGTGGGGGAGGGTTGACTCTTCCAGTGATCTGTATTCTTGGCCCATGAATATCTTAGAATGGGTTGACATTAAAGTCAAAGATACTGTGTTTCAAGACGGAGGGTAATTTTTGTCACACAGCATTTTCTGGTCAAAGGTGGTATTTCTGTTGAGAAAATGTATTCATGACCTGAAAATAATTTTTATTATTATTACCATTTTGACATATGTAATCTTCCATATTCTTTTGTATGAGAGGCAGAGTTTTATATCAGCTATGGTAACTTAGGCAACACAAAAAAGTTAACTTACCTCTATGACTGTTTCCATTGTAAGTGAAAACTGATTAGGGAGTTTAGGAAGAAATTTCCTTTCATGGGCTGGGCAGAAGACACCAGGGGCAGTAGATGCCAGGATGTGTGCTGGATCAGTATTCAAAGCCCATGACTTAACTTGGTATTGCAACCACATGGCACCACCGGGCAACATGAATACCCGACCTTTTAAGGGAGGGCAAAATCAGTTGAGAAACCAGCATTTTGATCTTATCCCATATTTTTGTTTTTGATTTTGCAATATCAAGATGTTTCAAAATATCATTAAGTTATAAAGAAAGAATACAGAGGTGACCTACTGAGCTTCAGTGACTTAACTTATAACAATCATTCTAAGTCATCCAACCTATCCACAGTATAATGAATATGATCATGACATTTGATATTTCTCCAATTATACACCACTGTTCACATCTTAGGCATGGTTGCTCATACGTGTTAACAGTTTCCCACGTGCGAGGTGATGTTAGGAAAAGACAAAGAATGGTTTCATCTTACATCCTACGTATTTCATACACACAGATTCCTGTAATCCATTTCCCCATAGATAAGTACTCTACTAAGTCCCTCTCACATTACATTTCATTTCCATTGCCTCGCAATTACTGGAGTGAACCTCATCATCCACTTATCTGACCAACTTTGTAGTTTGTCCAGGTACCCCTGTAAAGTGACAATCTTTGTCATCCTTACTCTGTTCCTCTCTAATGTTCCCTCACAAAGTTGTAAATATCACAATATGATACCGAACTTCTCTTGCATAAATTTGACATACTTTGTCCTTCTTACCTGATCCTCTGACAGTGAAGGCAAGGGGTGCCAATCCCCTGACAGAATTGCGAGTGTAAACAGCTTCAACGGTCATGTCTGGGGCTTCAATCCTCCACACTGCAACTTCCACTCTACCCACACTACCAATCTTCTCCTGGTGGTAGTTACACTGAATATCAATATTAAACACGTCTCTGTGTGTCTTACATTATGTCATGGTGATGCGTCTTAAAATATCCATCTGAACATACAAGCATTAAAGAAAAATCAACTGCAAGATGATCCAGCGACAGAATATATATGATCCCTATCAAATATTGGCATGGACGGCCTCTGTCTACACAGCAAAGTGGCCCGAGCAGGAGAGTTTTTCTTTCTTTCATCAAAATATAATTGACATATACAATATAATCTAGAAAAGGTATAGTCTCAATCAAGGCTAAACGGCTTACTTATGGAATTATGTAACGAAAGAAATCACGCGAGGGATTGTGAGCGAAGAAGTTGGCCCATCAGACAACAGACGAAATTATTCCTACTGGATGTATTGGAGGGCAAAAACGAAAGCACGTTGCTTGTCATGGTAGTGATAAAGAAATGTACTTCCTCATCTGGCATACATAAAAAAGTGCGTCCACCCACAAACATTTACACTTTAACATGAGTGCAACATGGTCATGTATTCAGTTTACAACACCGACAAAAATCTTTCAAGTGTATGAGATGTTGCCGGTCTCACTATTTTTCTGGGATCTAGGTTACCAAGTGAAATCATTAGAATCGAGCATTTATGGAAAACTTATAAATACAGACTTTATACCTAAGCATTGGCACACACTTAAAAACAGTTGAAGTTATAATAATGGGCAATAAAGTTGTTCCCTAAAATAAATAAACGTTACAGACTACGACTTTACCCACCATGAAAGAGAAAAGAATGAGGAAAGACAATCACACTCTTCAAGGTTTCACATCTAAATGACAATATTTCACAGAGCTGCAAAGAAAGATCAAGGTGTCATAGCATGAAACTATAAGAAAGGAACTTGTTTCAAGAGATTCAAAGGGTAATTTTCGAAGAGGAAAATGAATGAATTAATAAAATCAGCTCAGTTTGCGAAATAAGTCTTGCCTTTGTAGATTTGGCATTTCGGGTCCGAAGATACTGGAGGAGGCTTCCTATGGTAACATATGGCCGGCAGAAGCGGTTGGTACAAAAACACCGCTGGGGTAAGTCATTGTAGGTACCACACTTGACACCTGCGTGAGGAAAGGCAGGAAGGTCAGAAAGCTACAAGAAATGATTATCTTATTTTCTACCCAGGGCGGAACGTGTCCCGTAAACGACGAGGGAACTTCTGGGAGGCTAAAAATCCCAGCCCACGAAATTACTGGTTATGTAATACTTCTCATCCTTCGTTACCACTTGATGGTTAGTAACCGCGTGGCTCGGCCTGAGTCACTCCTGAAATATTATATGAATAAAGAAAGCATAAAGGCAGAATTACACTCTATGACAATGCCTTTTTTTTTTCGAAATGAAAACTCAACTGAAGAGCATGTAATTATTTCTGACGTGGTTATAACCTACACTGGTGAAAAAATCAGAGTTACCTGTCTCAAGATCACGGCAACAAATTTTTGAAAAGTATTCTCAAAGATTCTATTACAAATTTTACATTCATCGTGGGCGCACGAAGCCAGATGACAACAGTGGAAAAAGTGTTAGCTTCTCATTTTCTCGAAGTTTTAGAAGAAAATGGCAATTCCCCTTTTCAATTTCTACTGATGGATGAAGCAAAGAAAATAAGATGTTTCCTACTGCTATTAGAATTATTTTGAGGAAGAATGGATCATGCATTTCAGTTACATATTTTTATGAGGACCATAGCGATACCTCGAGTGCAGTTGCCTCATAAGATGGAATGTCTTACTAAACATAGACTGTCAAACAACTGTCAAACAGCTTATGCTGCTGATAATGCTTCACTAGATTAACAGCTTATGCTGCTGATAATGCTTCACTAGATTATGCCAAGTTCCAATTTTCAGTTGAGCATTTACAGAGAAATATGAAAATTCCGCTGTTAATTGCATGGCACATCATACACAACATTTAAAGAACGATTGAAAGTAGTCTTACAACGTAGAAAGTTTATAGGAATTTTCATTCACAAAGAACTATACAGCTGAACTTTGTGATCTTGCTGTTTTGTTCACATGGAAATTAATCATACCAGGATTATTTAGCTATGCCAACCAGAGGACGATGAGCGAAAGTTGTTGAGTAGTCAGACAAGGAACCTGATCCAAGCCACCGTCGTTACTATCCATCAAGTGGATAATTATGGATAAAAAACATTAACTAACCAGTAAATTATCAAGTTAAGAGGTTTTAAACCCCCAGAGATACGAAATCTCTCTCATGGCTAGCTGGACAAACTGAACCTGTTTTTAATATTTCAAGACTTACATTTCTATTCTATATAATATGTCTTGTATACCACACATGAAGCATTAAGTTCCATATCTTCAGTCACCGCTTTCATCCACCTACCTAATAGTTCAGTGCATCAGGGGCTGATTACCACATACATCCTGCCCACCTCATATTATTAAACTCGCTGCTTCCGCTAATAACCTTGCCCACCTGCAGTCTGTGCCTATCCTGCTCATCAAATTCCATCCTCACTAATTATCTTTCCTATCGCCACTCATAATTCTTCACATCAACACATATTATCCACAAATCTGTACTCATCACATTTCTAATTACCATAAATACCTCTGCCCGAACTCATGAACTCCTCATTAATCTACTCATTACCCTTCCCACCTCCACTCATTATCTCCATGTACACTCACTACTCTCCTCACATCCAACTACCACCTCTCTCAATCCACATGTTACCTTTAGCACATTCAAGCACAACCTTCCCCACCTTCACACACAACCATCTAAACCCAGTTCCCACCATCCTTTCTGCACCTAACTACTCCCTCTGCACACCCACCCCTGTCCCCGTCCACACTCACCTTCCACTAGGTATCCTCTCTCTGTAAGGGTGTCGAAGATGCAGGATAAGTTGAGAGTGAGGGAAGTGAGGGAATGGGTTGCCTGGCCATTACGCTCCCGTTCCCGTACGGTGAAGCTCTCGTTGTTATGGACGTCGATTACTTCCACTGTTATCTCGTAGCTCTGAGGGAGGAGAAATCAACACAAGCCTTGGTCTAGCAATGAGCCTTGCAATACATTTCAGTCAATTACAAAACTTCCTGAGGAAAAACAAAGCCATGAAATAACAATACCGTTCTGCTTATTTACATATGTGAAACAATATAGGTAAATTTGTTGTTCAAATAAACAAAGGAGCTTCAAGCTTTCGACATTGGATTGAAGCATATACAGTAGAAAGCTGGGGCTTGTCTGTTTATATTTCCCCAGCGACTTATAACAATAATGTTGAATTAATAAAGTATAGGGAAAGATGAACTGATAAATACAACTGAATGACCGATGACTCATGTGTTCCCCAAAGCCTACTGATTACAGCACATCAGTATTCCTCTTTCCCTTTGTACTTATAGGCTAAAGTAAACGCGTAAATTCCATACATAAATTGGTATATCTCTGTCATGACTTTCCTAGTGCGGTAAATGGATTGTACATTATATTATTACCTTTCTTGCCATTGAAACAATCTAAAAAACGCTAACACAGCATTTTCGTGCCCTGGCTTAACAGTGTTTCTCTCAGGTCAACTTCTTTTTCCTCATTTCATTTACCTTTATCAGAACATTTATCTACAATCAACAAAAAGTAAAAATAAAATAATCAAAAAAACTAATATCATGTGGAATATTACTCATAATACTTTATAATCCCCAGTTCGGCATTGCAAACTTCAGCAACTCACACACTCCGGACCTTACAAAGGTACTGGTCTTCAGTTATATAATGCCCATGTACAGGATTCTGAAAAGTTAAAGAAATAAAACAATCTAACCATGTGAAGCGAGTGAAACTGTAACAGTTGGTGCAGAAGGCATCACAGTTTCGTGCACACCAGGGCAAGGCAACTCTAGCCCCTTCACTAAGCCCCCTTGCATGATAATGCGCACAAGCCTGACTATGCATGACTCGTCCGTACACATCCGCACCAGCTGCGACGGTGAGTGACATGCGGGACTTGCATCCTGTTAATCCTGACAAAGTTTTGTAGCTTGGATTCTATGCACCGTGCGAATGGTTTCTCATGATCTCTTTTTTATTTGTGGCAGTATGGGTAACAGTGGGATTGCCGTATGATGAAGTCTTTAAGAAAAATACACCTTCCTCAGGTTCCACAATTCAGGCCCTGACTTACAGGTGGGAGCGTTGGTACAGGGATAGGAGGCCTAGTGGGTATGGCAGACGAAGGAGTCATTGGCGTGGGCGGTGGGTGGGCTGGGGACTGCGGCTTTCTAACTGTGGGTGTGGAGATGGGAGTGGGCGTGTCTTTGTTGGTAGAAGCATCGTCTGTTTCACCTGTGGGATAAGCCTCTGTAAGAATGCATATCATGGAAAGAAATAACGATTAAAGGACTAATACGAGGCTATGGTCATGCTACAGACAGTTTTTGAAGTGAAATTGGTAGACAGTCAAAACATTATGGGAAGACCATTAATGATTATGTTCAGTTTAGACTTACGGAGCAAAAAGGTGCCTGAGCAGGATCAGAAACATGTAACCATGGAAGAATTCGAAGAGGGCATTTATCACAGGCGATAGACCGAGGGAAGAATGACAGAAAACGAGCCAGAAGACAAAACAGATGGGAGCCGTCAAAAGAACTTAAGAGAGCAGAAGAAACCCACCAGTGCCTGAAGACAGGTCAGAAATACTGTGTGATGGGAATGTCAGAATAAAGATAATGAATGAAAGTGCAGATGAACTAGTAATAAGAGGAAAAGCTGGAGTTCAAGGATCGAGTAGGGGAAAACAAAGCTTGTTTTGCTAGAATGGTGGAAACAAAACTTAGTGAAGAGATAAGAATTGACTTATTCTATTCAAAGGGATAAATAATGGAAAAGAGAAGAGGGAGAGTGAAACTGACCTTGTCAATGATGGACAGCCTCAAGTATCAGGAAGTATTGGGAGGTGGCCCACTCAAATGGTATATAATGGGAAAAATAGCTACAGAAAAGAACTCTACTGAGTTTTTAATTCATAATCCTCCAAAGAACTTTAAGGAACCAGAACAAATACATGAGAAAACCAATGAAGGAGCAAACAAGGATGGCACATGACGCAATGAAACTTGCACTTACAGAAGTGAAGTTCTGGTAGTGACAAACTGGGAGAATTTAGATTCTTATGGAGACAAAGGGTCATGGTGACAAGTTTTCAGTGTATACAGGGATATATATAATTGTGGGAAATACACAGAACTAAACAATGTCTATGGGAATACGATTTGGAAAACCAAGTTCAGTGGCCATGACACATGTCAATGTCATGGACAGTTCTATGAAATTTATGATGGAGTATGGACATGGGTGGGCTATACCTATTATACCTATAAATACAGAGGAGAAATTAGAAAGAGGCACGCGGTGCAGTAAAAGGAGTCAAAATGCGAATGAGCTTAGGGATGTATAGGCAGCACCACATCCTGCCAGAATTTGAAAGATGTGAGTAAACACGGAATGGATATGGGAGGAAGAGAAAAGAGGAACAGAAAAACTCCGAAAAGAACCCTGTGGACCAAGATCATACAAATTCTACCAAAATAACATTAGACGTATGCTATCAGGTAAAGAACAACTAATCAGGCTAAGTTCAGAGGGGAGATGTAGATGATGATGTGAAGATAGCTGTGTATGGGAATAAATGATAAATGGAGCGGAGAAATGGTCTTTGAAAGCGCTGAAATATCTAGGAAAGGAAATCAGACTGATGAAGTTTCTCTATGTGCGCTCAAGAAGTGTCTACATACACTTAAAAGGCCGCTTGAAAGGAAGGTCAAGATGATGCAGTAGGGAGATAAAGTTCTGAGGGAGTGGAGGAATGCATATATCGTGCCAATCTTTAAGAAAGGAGACCGAGAAAATGCGCTGAACTACAGAATAGTGTCTATGACGATTGTGAACTGTAAAACAATGGATAAGATAATAATCAGAAGGCAAATGGATGATTCCTTGCAAAGAAAAAATATCATAGTGAAAGACAGTACACACTCGGAAAGATTATTTTTAACATACCTCTACGAGTGAGTTCCATTCTAGACTAAAGAAATGTACAAGTGGACTGTTTGTAAGGACATGGTGTGTGCGTAAAGTTAGGGAATGTGGTAACACGAATGTGAAAATCTCCCTGTACAGCACAAATTATAGACACACACACGAGAGACTGGGCTCCACGTGTGCTCAACTCACTCTTTATGCTGTGCAAATCAAGAAAAACAACACGACAGAAAGCAATGTACAGTATACTCACTTCCGCTGACGGTGGCTGTGGTCCCCTCTGCCTCAGCCTTCGTGGGCGGGGTCAGCCTACTCGCTGGCGTAGGGTAGGAGGTGGTGGGCGTCTGTGGCGCGACCCGGAGTGTGGGCGGGACATCAGCATTGTCCCCCTCGTCCACCATCAGTGCCCCGCCCATGCAGGCCCACAACACTACAAGGAGCACCCCCGGCTTCATAGCCTAGGTAAAACACATCCAGAACATTTACTGCCAGAAAAGTATGACACAAATTTCTATTGAGACATTTACAGTCTTGTCAAGAATGCATTCTTTCTCATTTTACTAATATCCTATCAAATTCTTCACGTATGCTCTCTTATCGTATGATTTATAATGCAAATTCAAATTTTCCAGACTTCCTAGAACAAACCACATCATTCCTTGCTTCAATTATGTATCATAACAATGTTACACTGAACAAAAGGAGCAGTCTGTATAACATACACAATACTCCATTTACACGAGAGACTGTCTCTATATTAAATAATCGTTACTCCCAATATAAAATAAGAATAATGACTGTAATAACGATTAAACAGGTAAGGAGGAGATGAATTACTTAAAAACTTGTGGAATTTTTCTTGCTTTGATTTAGACTTATAACGACGGTCGTTTTGAGTTCGGTCAAGATATGAGTGTAATTATCGGGTTTAATTGGCCTGTTGAATATTGTTTGGTTGCTTATTTGAGCTTTAGGCCTTTTAACTGCCAGGGTCTTTAAGGCCGTCAAGTTATAACGACCTCCTGAAAAATCTTTTAACATCTTCAGATGTTAAAGATAATTCTCATAATATATATGGCCCATGACAAACCTGCTTTCGCTAATGCTTCAAAAAATAACAAAAGTAGTCAAAGAAGTTTGTCATAGCTGCTCCAGTAGTGTCGCCGTGTAGAGAAATGTCTCAGGAAGAACATTTCGTTAATACTATTACAGAATTCTCTGTCATCCACGGGTTATCAAACAAGTAGAAAAAGGAGGATATGCCGTTTAAGGAAAACGCCATGTACAGGCATCGTTCTTCTTTCTTAAGTATCCTGTCCTGTCAACGGTGCCAGCCATAACGTGTCGGAAATTTCCAGTCATTTCAAAACCTTAAATGTATACGAATTAATCCTTGAAAAATAGTGAAGGTTTGTTATGTTACAATGGCTTACTACACTATGCTTGGCTTGCGAGAATGTTCACTTAGCTAAGAAGAGCATGTGGATGACCTTGCCACCCTGTGTTAGTAAAGTGGGCTTAGTATTGGACTACCCTCGCTTTATCCTGGTGGGTTAATTATTTTCATTAGTCTGGCAAAGTTGGATACGCAGATTATCATCGCTAATTAAGCCGATGTGTCACTGATGAGGGTCTGCGATCACCTTACTTCCTAGTGTACTCGCCCAACCCAACCCAACTTCCTGAGGAAGAAATGTGTTACTGGCAAAAAATTGTAAACAACTCAACTGTGCATGCCAGGCTGATGGGAATGACTGATCCAGCAAGCTGTTCGAGGCTTCTGAGAATGAATAACCCAGCAGGATATGTTAGGCAAAGTGGGCAAGTGAGAATGACTTATCTATCCAGCAAGCTATTTTAGGCTAACGACAATAGCTAACACACCAAGCTGCACAGTTTAAACGATAAAGACGACACGATTAATTCGTTATATATATATATATATATATATATATATATATATATATATATATATATATATATATATATATATATTCACCCTGGTAAGTATTGGAGGTGTGTTAAGGCTAGCCGGGACTTCTGGGGCAATAAACATGACATTAATAATAATAATAAAAATAATAATAATAATAATAATAATCGGACTTATAATACTGCTTATATAAATCGTGCTTTAAAATTTCAATAGATGGGGTACGTGTGTCTCATAATACAAAGATATTCTCACCATATGATACAGTTAGAGGCACTAAATCAACAAGGAATCATATATCTACAAAAAATGGCAGACAGGATATGACTTTAGTGAAAAAGAGGTCGTCCACGTTCAGATGGCCATAGAAACACCAAGACATAACCCTGAGCTCCTCCTCAGTAGAATCTTGAATGGTGAAAGAACGGGGAATCTTTTTTTTAAGTATTCATAAAAGTGACTTATTTGCAGATCTGTTGTGCGCTGTCCTGTCTCTTCATTCTACAGTTGAAAGATTTGCTAGAATTGCAGACACAAGCACTATATAAAGCCATATGTCGATCGGTGATATCACGAAATGAGACATTTCGTTACGTTCAAAATTCACAATGTCCCCCGTCCCCACTTCTTTCTTTATTTCTTTTTTAAAGGAGAGGGTCCAGGTTCCCACTCGCCGTTCTGCCTACTGCTGAACATGACAAAACTCTCCTCCTTCCGTCAGATCGTCACTTATTTCTACCCCATTCATCGTCCTCTGTGGTGTACTTTCTCACTCATGCAGCATACGGAGGGGACCAGCAGACGATAACAAAGCACTACATCCATCCTTCAATGTCCAAATGATTAAGTATTCATAGGTCTGAAATCTAATATATGATTCTTTTTTCAACATAATATGGGTTCCTATTGAGAAAACCCTTACCAAAAGTTTTTCTTCAGTGGCTGAGAGTGTAGTGTTAAAATATCACTGATTGTTTTCTCTTTGACGTTATATTAACTACGGAATTAACTGAAGAGCAGCTAGCATCACCGTCCAGTCGTGTTACTTGACTCCAAATCCTGCGATCAATGATCGAACGATGTCAAAGCTATCGCATCTCGAGGTGCTAGCAGCAATGCAGCAACTGCTCGCTGGAATATCGATTGGACACTGTCAATTCCAACGCCCAGAAAATTTTTTTTACACTAAAGTACGATAACCATGGTGTTCACATATATATAAACACTTTAATATAATCACCTTTAAGCTTCTGCTTTCCTTCCTGTCGCTGTATCTTCTGTCCTACCAATATTCCTCCTGTACACAAAGTACAATTCCAAGAGACTAAGGCGGATGACGTAGCGTCGTCTCCTCCCTCCTCTGGCCCAGCGCCATCTATTGTCCAAACGACGCACTAATCTTCACGTCCTCAGGATCGTCTGACAATTACAAATGGATTACACTTATTGATAAATAGTACATAACGTTTCTGAATTACCTGAACATGATTCAAAAGCCTGGTAATTACTGTACTGACACTTCATAGAAAAACAAAAGCTAATCTTGGACAATACCCGAGCGTGATACAAGATGGTCAAGGGAATATAAGCTCAGCAGAACGTGCAAGCCTTGTTGGACTTTCCTAACGTTAAAATGATGGACCTTTATCACCAAGTATATGCAATATTACATAAGAATAGAAGCCGCTTCTATATAGACTGTTTATTGACTCTGTAGCTAAGTACGAACCATCTCTACTTATTACTTATGGTACAAATTCTTGTAACTTACGTCTTAGACAAGGAGAGACTGACATGATATATAATGTTCAGCACACATCTTGTCAACTCTCAGCGGATTTTAAAAGATAAAGGTAACAATAAATCTTTCAATGTAAATGAGCAATTTCTTATTTCTTATAGTTCTTATTCACGGAACTGGGGAACGATAGGTAGGCTTCAGCCCCTTCCCTCCACTTTCTGAAAAAGAATTCTTGGTGGCTTGAAGAAACGATTTCTTATCCTATTTCCATAATAATAATGATAATTATATATAGTAATAATGATAGAACATTGCTACATAGTCACATGGACAGATAGGCGCTTGAATTAGATTCCATGAAATGATCCCAACTGAATCATTATTCTCAATGTAAGAATATAGTTTTTGCCGTTGGGTATGTTCCGCCGTGCTCCCCATTATCTGGGAGATGAGGAACACTTCCTGTGGTAAGGATGTTGCTTGTTCTAGTGATGGATAGTTTCATTTTGTCCGGGATACAGCTAGATGTGAGTGACCAATTGATGGATACGGAAATGGCGTTGGATAAGCAGATGGATATGGAAATGGGTGGAATGAAAATATATAAATCCATACTTAGTTGGATGAATGACAATGTACAGATAAAAACAGATAGATAGATCTTATCTGTGATGTTGTTTGCTGCCTTCTAGTTTCACAGGCATCACTTCAGACTCAGCATTTGTGAGCTGACTACGTCTCACAGCGTCTTCGGTCTGGACCAACATGAAATTGCCTGCTGCTTCCTGTAAACTCTAGCCACACGAGAAGTGAACATAATGATATCCCTTTCTTTCCTCAGTGAAACAGGAATCATTCCTTTTTTTTTAATGTTGAAGGCTCCAGTCACGGACAAAAGTCCACATCAAGGCCGGGCCCTAATTGAAATATATAGAGAGTTGAGAAA
>JAYMFT010150543.1:0-12629 GCA_038088735.1 Panulirus argus
GCTGAACCTAATAACCTTGCTCATATTCACATTTACTCTCAGCTTTCTCCTTTCACACACTTTTCCAAACTCAGTCACCAACTTCTGCGGTTTCTCACTTGAATCAGCCACCAGCACTGTATATATACATTTATACATATACACAGTAACTGCGGAAAGTTTGAGGAATATGGGGCCTTTTGTTGTGTGGTTGGGTGTACTCAGAATTTCCATTTGTATCAGCCTACTGAATGCACAGATCTCACTTAAGTAGAACTTGGAAACTCTCCCTGGTGATCTAATCACCACAGACTGAGGAGTGCATCAGTGCCTCATGGGACAAGCTATAGAGAGGGGAGGTATGCTATTAGATGCTGGATTAACAAAGACCTTTTTTGTTTCATTCACTTTTCTTCCCACATCTGCCCACCCACACCTTAGAATGGGCACAAGAACCTCACCCAGCAAGAAAAGGCTCAATTTTTTTCCCTGAGGGAGGCAAAAATGTCGCTGAAGGAGACTTGTTAGTGTAAGGGGGTGAACAAATCAGCCATATACAACCTCATTGCAAAAGCCAAGAATATCCCACAAGGTGAAGTTCCACCTCATAAATCTGTACCAGGGCATCCCAAAAAGACTTCAGCAACTACTGACAAGCTTATCAAGGGGCATGTATTGATAAATCCATGCATGACAGCAAGACAATTGAAACTAGCCTATCCCACCCTTCTAGGAAGTGTTGCAGAATGCACCATTCGAGACCACTGCCAGAAACACCAGAACCTGCCTCTTTGTTCCCCAACCAGAAAACACCTTCTGACTCGCAAGATGCATGATGCTCATATCAGTTTTGCAAGGAACTACAAATATTTCACTATTGACAACAGAAGGGTCTTAGGGAGCAATGAGTTGACTTTCCAGTGTAGTGCAGTGAGGTGTGGCAAGTTGAGATGTCCCTCACATGTGAAACCCCTTGACCCCCATTATGTGCAAATGACTGTCAAACATCCAGACTCAGTCATGATTTGAGGTTGCTTCAGTGGAAAGTTAGGGTGTGGGGGATTTCAAGTGCTTCCCAAGAACATCACAATGAATGGAAACCGCTACATTGAAGTTCTTCATGACCACATGATGAATTTTTATGAGATCCATGGCTGCAACTTCTTTATGCAAGAAAGTGCACCATGTCACAAGGCAAAGAACATCATGAAATGGTTGTAAGATAAGCAGGTGAATGTCCTTTAATGGCCTGGGAATTCTCCAGACCTGAATCCCATCGAGGACCTGTGGTCTCATATGAAGCTTAAACTTCAAGAAAGGAACACCTCTTGAATTCCTCGCCTTCTTGCAGCCATCAGAGATCTTGTTGAAAAGAATTGACCTTGATTACTGCAGAAACCTTACTGACTCCATGCTGCAATGCATACAAGCAGCTTTGAAGGCACATGTTCGCCACACTAAGTACCAAAATAAAGAAAATGAAAGTTTTTCTTTTTCTATATCCATTCCTCAGACTTTTTGTGGGTACTGCATGTATAAACTAAATAGTATTGTCTGATAAGGAATGCTATACAAATTAAAGTACATTTAGAGGAACTACAGTAACTTGTACAATATAGTTCTAGATATTATAAGTAGTGCAGACACTAAAAATAAAATTAAATCTGTCAAAGAATATTCAGATTACATAGTCATTTTGATATCTAGGAGGTTTTCCTTGCCTTTGTGGATATCTCCTGGAAGCAACTAGTTAATCATTGGGAGAAGGTACTGCTTTATTAGGAGAACTTTGGAACTGCCCCAAAGCCTCTGAAACTGTAGGACTTGTACTTTTGCTTTCATTTATTTGAGGCTCCTCTACTTCATTACAGGATACTTATCTGGAAACCCATTAGGAATAGGATTTGAATGTGAATTATCAGTTTCATTATTTTCATTTTCATATACTAGAGCATCATCAGGGACTATTTCATCACCTACTCTTTCAGGAAATTTTAGCAGTTGTTCCATATGTCTTTTCCATACATAGCCATCACTAACTTTCACTAAGTAATGCCTTTTTTCAACCAATATCTCCACTTTACCTTTCACCCATTTTTTTCTCCTTTATAATTTCTTACTAGCACTGAATCACCTACTTTCAACACATGACAGCCTCATTATACACCTCAGTTCGCCATGAACTCTTGTTCTACTTCCACTTTCTTCATGAAGGATGGAAATATTGAATCCGAATGAGTACGCAGTTTCCTTCTCATTAGCAGCATGGATGGGATGATTCTCATTGTAGAATGTGGAGTGATGCGACAGGAAAACAGGTATCTTTGTAAGAAATCTCAGCATTTTGCTTTAGTACTTCAGCTTGACGTAAAACTGACTTAAGAACTTGAACTACTCTCTCTGCTTAACCATTTGTAAAAGCCTTATATGCTGAGGATGCACAATGCAGAATACTGCTTGTTAAGCAGAAATCAGTGAACTCCTTTGAGGTAGATTTCGAGCCATTATCTGTGACTAGAATCTAAGGTAATCATTGTCTACTGAAAACTTCACAGAGAACCTTTTCAGTAGGGTCACCCATAACTATTCTTCATCTGAACTACTTCAGGATACTTACTGTAAGCAAGTACAAGTTTAAAGTACATCTTACCGGAAACTGGACCGGCAAAATATGCACGAAGTCTTGACCAAGGTTGTGGTGTAAAAATCTAAGGATAAATTTATGCAGTAGGTGGATCTGCCCACATAGAGTGACACCTGACATGAAGAAACAACTATTTGCTTACCCAGATTGGGCCACCATGCATAGGACATTGCTAGTGCCTTCATTTTTGTCATGACTAGGTGTGTTTCATCTAGTTCTCAAAGTATGTCTCCTTGCAAGTCGATGTGAATTATAACACGAAATACCCATAGAACACAACCTTGTTCAATGCTGATTTCATCTCAGCGCTGTAGGAAAGGCTGTAAACTTAGATTACACTGATCAGTACTTGACCATCCACACTGAGCATATTTCAAAACTTTGGATTATATTGGATCTATTACAATTTTCTTCTAGATCATTTAATGTGTTACAGTTGTGAGGATGTCTGTTTCAAAGAAGTAGCAGTTTACAATCTCACTATTACAGTTTACTTCTGTAGCCAGAGGGACTTTTGACATGCAGTCTGCATCAACATGAGCAGCTGTTTCTGTATTCAGTCCGGTATTTGTATAAAGCTACTTGAGTGCCCGTCTTTGCAGTCTGGCAAATGCATATGATGGGACAGATTTCTCAGGGCTGAACAAGGGAACCAATGGGCAGTGATCTGTAATCTGTGTGAACTGCCAACTGTAAAGGAACTGTCTGAAGTTTTGAATACCGTATACAATACTTAGAGCTTTTTTATCTAACTGAGAATAATTTTTCTGAGCACCTGTAATGAACATGAGGCAAAAGGAATTGGTCAGTAACATCCATTAATAGCATGTGACAGTACAGTACTAATACCAGTGAAGAAGCATCACATGAAAGGAACTACGGTAAAGAGTCATTGTGGTGTACAAGGGTATCTAAATGTTGCAGTAACATATTAGCCTTAGAGAGAGCTTCATCCTCTACTTTTGTCCAGACCTATTTAACACCCTTCTTTAGCAATCTCTACAGGGGAGGAAGTACAGTGGTGTAATTTTTCAGAAATCTGGAATAGAACATTATCAAGCCTAGGAGGGTTTAAGGCTGCTCCATCTTTAGAGGGTGGAGTTTGACTTATGGCAAGGAGTTTATCTTCCTTGGAATGAGGGCCCTCAGCATCTGTTCTGTGACTAAGATATGTGACAGAATTTTGCTAAAATTTACATTTGTTCCTATTTAATCTGAAACCTGACTTTTGCAACCTTTGTATAGAGTATCCAGAGCCTTCAAGTCTTTTCCTGCAATTAGGATGTCACCTAAGTAACATATAACCTTTGGAATGTCAGAAAATATAGAATCCATATTTTTATGGACAATAGCAGGGCTAGAGTAAATACCATTAGGTAATCTCTTAAACACAAAAATCCAATGTGAGTAATGATAGTGAGGTATATACAAGACTTAGCAGCTGTGGGAATTTATGGTAAGCTTGCAACATGTCCAGCACAGTATATACAGAACCTCTCAAAGCTGAATGTAAATCTTCAACCTTTGGAATAGGGTACTATACTACATCTGCACATTTGTTGTAAGTTACACTGAAATCACCACATACATACTCTGTCTTTATTTGAATCTTTTATACTCACAGACACAGTGGAGGCAACACCAAATGGGGCACATGAAAGTCTCTCTATTACTCCATCAATTTCCTTTTTCAGTAACTCGTTTTTTACTTTGGACTGAAAGGCATACAGAACTGATTTAGCTTTGTGAAATTTTGAATTTTTTGAAACAATGAGTTCAACTTCTGTACCAATATAACATCCTAACTCATCTTTAAACACTTCACTGTAGTTTTCTAGGATAGTGTAAACATCCAGAAAATCTTTAGTGGCATGATGATGACTTACAGAAAACACATCTTTCCAATTAGGTACTAATATGAACAACCAGTTTCTTCCTTGCAAAGCACATGTACCATTTTGAGTAAGCTCTAGGGGAAGTTTGAATTGCTTCTCTTTGTAATAAATTTCCACTTCTATTTTACCCAATGGTTTTAGGCTTTCTTCAGTATAAGTGAGGAGATGTACGTTGGATGGCTTTAATGGTAACCTAAAAAAAAATATTTCTCACACCAATCCTTTGGGGCAATAGAAATGGCACATACTGTATCTAACTGCATGGTAACATCCTTCTTTTCAAGTCTCAAAGAAACATTAATGGAAGCATTAGCAGTAGTACCGGTGTGTGCAGAATTCACAGTATGTATTGGCTCTTGAAGTTTGTAGCACATCTTGTATTTCATTGTCTTTAACTCTGACATTGCGAATATTTTTCCTGTAACATACGGAAGCAATATGCCCCTTGATGGTACACTTATTGCACACATAGTTGCAGAACCAGCATTGTTGTCTCTGGTGCCCTGGTTTTGTGCAAGAGAAGCACTTGTATATGTTGAAAGTTTGACCTGAAAATTTTCCTTCCCTTACAGTGGAGTGGATATACTGCTTAGGCATGGCTTCTGCACTGCGCACTGCCTTTGATGACTTTCTTAACAGCTGGACCGGATGTACCAAAACTTCTTCACTATCCGCAGCTTGAACTCGTTGAACAGGCACATTTTGATTCTGGAACTGCTGCGTCTCAATACCAGCAACTTCATGAGCTTGGGCTATTTGCAGACATTCTTCAAAAGATCTTTTGGAGGTAATCAGCTTCTTTTGGTCTCAGCACTGTGGATCTGACTTACAAACTGATCTCTCAGTGCTTTTGAGAGGAACTAGTGAAAATCACATGTTGCATCCATGTTTTAGCCTAATCTTGTAATCTGCCTTCGACTCACTTGCTTTCTGAATGCATCTTTGAAATTTAAATATTTCAGCAATGTGAAGTCTTGTGGGCTTGTAATCAGGGACTCTGAGAGGAGGGTGCAGGGGGTACATTGTACCCAGGCCCAGGGGTCCAAAAGGGGGCCCAGGAATTTCCTGGGATCTCAGAAAATGCAGAAAATCAATAGAGCACTCCATTCCACCCCTCTTTCATCTTCCATACCCATTTTGGCATAACAGCTCATGGCATAAAACTGTAGTGGATAAAAACAGGATGACTAATGGCAAAGGGAAGGGGGCCCAAAAGAAACTTTGTACCCCCAGACAGAATTCTTCTTAGGGGCCCTGCTTGTAATGGTTTGTCAGTAACTTAATTAGTTCATCAACAGTTAGCTCTTTGGGTAACTTTGGACTGCATAGACCTTGCATTAACTTATAAGTACTCTTATCCAGGACAGCAACTTTTCTTTTATTCACAGCTTGAATAGTGGCATCACTGGCATCAGCCTGATAATTGCTAATCTCATCTGTACAGGAATTTTGCTCAAATCTCTCATAGTAATACCTGAAATCCCCTGTGGAAGGATCAAAAGCATTAATATGGCCAAGTAAGCCCTGAACTGCCATTTTGGGGTAGCACAGAAATTGAGAATCAGACAGATTCTTCTAACTCACCCTTTTTTTATTCAATATTTGAAAGTGACTCTAATAGTACTGTAAGCCTTACTGTACAAAGCAATCCCATCCTCGTTGCCAGATTTTCTGTGCTATATCAGCTTCTGAAGGCTATTTATGTTGGAAAGATTAAGGCACCATCTTCTACTTTCTAAGTTTATTTTTTCCCCTCCTCACAGAGAATGAGTATAAATAAACCCCCCCCAACAGAAAGTGTACATATAAGCAATACATATTGAAGGTAAATAATTACAGTAATGATCATAAATTATTCCTTATACATTTATTTGTAATATGTAACAAATTACTGTTAAGCTCCTAAATCTAAAACAATATAGTGTTAGATCAGGGAAATTAATGACTTGTTTGTTTAAGTGCTTAGACAAGGGAGTTGATCTCTGTTTATCCTTTGGAGGTATCTTTTAAGTTCTTGATTAGAACAGAAATATTTTCCTACAGGTCATTTCTATGATATCAGAAAACTCTTAGTCCATATTACCTGGCAAATGAATCTGATTGGTACTTATGTATTAAGTGATAAAGGGATTATTAAAAGTGACTGGTTTTAAGGAAGACTTTGATATCATGTATATTGGCCTTTGAAAGAAAAAAATCTATGCTCTAGAGCTGAAGCATTTTAAATCACAAGTGTGGGACAAGTGGCTGTGATTGTGTGGCAATATGAATTTAAAGTTGGAAAATTTTCTGTATTTGATACCTCTTGTAAAACATACATGAATGGTTCTTGTCAGCCTAAGTGTCTAGAAATTGAGATACTAAGTTGTCCCACCATTAAAAGAATATCTTCTTAAAACATATGAAATAGTCTTTTTATTATTGCACTCCCACAGTGACATCAGAGGTCTTGCAGGTTGTTCCCTAGGTAACACCCATTAAACTTTTCTTTAGGCAAGCCAGTTTTAATGTGAAGATCTGCCATGTTACTGAAACTAAAGTAAGTCATTGTATTGTTTTTAACATGAAAGCTCTTATGGAGGAAGGTAACACAATTTAGGCATAAAATTGAATATGTTCATTTGGTAACCCAGACTATAATGTAAAGAGATTCTGAACCTAAGCAAGTTAAACCACAGATTGCAGTGAGACTGACTCTTATTAGGAGTTTTGATCATTTAGAGCATACTTAAGAAAAGCAGTCATATTATCAATTTTGATATTGAATTTTTGCTAATTACATGGATGAAGTGGCTCAGCAGGTATAGTTAGATAAAACGAAATAGCTCAAGATCAGAATATACTGACATGTGTCTCAAGTTCAGTGTTGGCAAAACTCAAATCAGTTGCAAGTTTGTGATTTTTAAGCTGGAGAGTTTACTGAATAACCAGGTTAATGTACCATTTGAAAAGGTAGATTAACAGGTTTTCAGCTCTCATAATTCAGATTTTCCACAAATTTTACAAGAATTTATGGGAACCAGTAATGAATAGGCTTCTTCAAAACACCACCCAAAAAGAATAGTTAAAATTGGTGATAAAGATATTGGAAGTGAATTTAGGATACTTAAGTAAATGCTGAATGAGGCAACTGAGCTGTTACTTAAATGTTCTATTTTTAGGTTACTCTTTAATTGTAGCATAACTACATCAAGTTTGTGAAGTTTAGAAGCTGCTAGCAACTGTTATGAGGCCAGTCTGTGGGTTGACCTGTTTTATGCACTTAAATTGTTCTTAACTTGAAAATTATTTTGTTAAGGCAACAGTACGGGAGGAGTATGTTATGAGCTTAATAAAGTAATGCAGCTTCATAAGTATTGCTGATGAAGTTCAGAAGGCACAAATATATATCCCCTGGCAAGGGCTACCTTTTCATCAGGTAAAAAAGGTGATTAGCTGCACTCATAGCCCTTTACTCATAAGAATACAAGAGAAAAATGATATATTAGATATTTTATGTCTAATGATCATTATTATTGTTTAGGTTGTTTTAGAATATTCTTGTGGTACAAGCCTCAGATCACTTAGTAAGCCTTTGAGAAGCATTGAACCTGTGCACCTTATTGTGTCTTTCAGAATTCATTGCTAGTGTCTTTATAAAACTTTTTTTTTTACTGTATCTATTTTGTTTATGTTATGCATTGGAAGTATGTAATGTTCCAATTTTTGGAAATTTAATCTTTTGTTATAACAGTGGTAATACTAATGATAATCATTCCCTGATAGAAAGAATGCTGTCCACATATCTCCTGTATATTATAGAAGGCAACTAAGAAAGGTGTAGTGGGTGGCTGGAAATCTTCCCCTACTTTTTTTTTCCAAAAGTTCAGAGAAAGGACCCAAGAAAGGATTTTTTTCCTCTAATGCTCATGAATGTGTTCTTGATGCTATCTTATTTATGTATCAGCTTCTGATACTGCTAATGTACTACTACTACTTCCAGTACCACCTCCATTACCACTACCACTTCTACCACTATTATTAAGACTACAGCTACAATGACGATAAATATGACTATGACTACTGCTAACTACTACTAATACTTTTTTTTATACCCAATTAATTCTGCCTTAGCAAGGTAGCATTAAGAACAAACAGACAGCCAGCACATTTACACAGATCGACTCTCCAGGTGTCATGTATATTGAACTAAAACCAGAGCCTACCATCCACAATCAAGCCTCACAGACCTTGGTTTATCATTTTTTCATATGCCATGGTTCAGCACACTGACATTGTCCATCCCCTGTATACCACATCGATTCAGTCAATTTTATCTATAGCATATTGTTCTACTGTTCTACTTCCAGAATGTTCATGCCTCGATATCTTGATGGCTCCTTTGCTCCATCCATCAGTTTTATTTTTTGTTTTTCCATCCTCTTGCTCCATTCAATTCTGATGCGAAAATCCTCTTAGTCACACTGCATTTACTAAAGCACCTTTCTATTATACTGTCATTCCCTACATGATCAACCTATCTCACACCACATATTGTCCTTAGGCATTGCATACATGAACAAATTGGTGTTCAGGAGTGTCAGGTTTGAGAATTCTGTTTTGGGAAATAAATCCCACACTTTATTCAACATACAATTTTTTATGTTTTTATGGTTGATTTTTGAACATTTTTTTTTTTTTATGAAAAAGCTCATCAACCATGTAGTATTTCATTTTGACCCATGAATAATTATCTTACCCATTTAGTATTTATGTGCATCCAGTTGTATTACAACAATAAAGTAATTCTAACAATTCGTACCACATATTTATAACAAAATCTAACCTTAGTAAGAATGTTCCAGAAGAAGTGAACATATCTCTCCAAAAAATGAAAAAACAATTCTAGACCAAACTAGCAAGTGAGAGGTTTGGTATGGAGGGTAACTGGAAGCATGGTATAGGTGGAGAGCCATACCACAAAGTCAGGCAGAGCTTTTAAACAATAAAAACATATACTTTATATGAGCATAAATGTTATTAATGATTTACCAGTAGCAGTTTGAAAGGCTTTTAACATATTTTGTTTATTACTCTTAGACAACAAAAAATACATGAAACGTGTTAGTTTCTTGTTTATCAAGTTTCCCATACTTACTAATCTTTCTGTGTTCATGTATGCATTATAAATTGCTGCAAAGAAAGGTTAAACACATTTCAGAGGGAAAGCAGCGGGATGGTTTAGGGGTGGAGGGTTGGTACAGCCTAGCTGAGGAGACAAGAGTGGGGTGTAGACCACCATTCACACCATCCACAGATATTTTATGTAGATGAACTCAAAGAAAGAAATCAGTGGAGCTCTAAAGAGAGTTATAAACTAATAAAGAATAACATTTGTAAATTAGATAGATACAAGCCAGCATACTATACTCATGAACACAAAAGCTGATATAATCAAATGGCAGAATGATATATAAGGGAAACTTGATAAACAAATATAGTAACATATGTTTGAAGTATTTTAAACTTTGCCAAAGGCGATAAAAGCACTGTAAAAGCTTACAAAACTACTAATGATAAATTATTGATGATGTTTATGCTCAATTACAGTAGGTACTTTTATACTGTTTATAAGCTCACATGTGGCAGACTGTGTGGCACTAATACCCACACATCTGCTGCCTCCAGCAACCTGTAGCAACCCCTTCTCTCACCAAGACTGCTTCTTGTCTATTAACCTGGATGCAGTTGTGCAGCATCATTACCCACTTGGCTGCCTACCCTGTACAACTGTATTTGACTGACTGTATTTGACCTATGACTACATTCAAGGCAGCCCTGATTAACTTTGGTGTTGCATTCCCGGAAAGTGCAACTCTTAGTGAAACGATCAAGTAAATCCATTTTCCCATTCGTTGGGATCTGACTTGAGAATATTTTCATTATAAAAGACAAAAGAAGTTGATGTACTTTACATATTAGCATAGGGTTATTATTTTGATTTAAGTAAAGTCCAGTATAGATAGTAAGAACACTGATCAGAGATAGTTATCAGGTTTTTGCATAGAAGTGGAGTGGCAAATGGTGGAGTTAGGCAGGATTGTATGTGGAAGAAACTAGGTGACCTTGTAGATCAAACTGACTGTGTGGACTCTTTTGGTTTCATTTGCTGCTTTGGTTTAATCTTGAAAAATTTATCCATAGATTTTGGACTGACTTTCTTTTTCTTTTCATTAGATGAAAAAGAGCTCAATTTTATTGAGGAACTTCTTTCTCCAAAGGAGTACTTTAGCCTTAGAGTTGAATGAGCCCATAAAAGGGATCCTGGGATTTGACTGATATGAATAATATTATCCACCAACCGGGCAACTTAGGAACTGCCATCTCTCCCTGCATCATCCTCATTGAAAATAGCCATTGGGTTGTTGGTAAGGAGAAAGCCTCTGACATTCGTTTTGTAGTTAATTCTCACTGGGGTATTGTTTGAACAAGAAGAGCTACTTCAGCCTATGAGTCTAGGTCCAATAAACCTTCATTTGAGAGACTGTCTCCATGTGATACAAGCAAATTTCCCAAGTCAGCCTCCTTCACTTCATCACAACAAACGTTTTTCATTGTAAATGATAAAACATTGAACCCTTGTGATGACATTTTCAGAGTGGACCTTACAACTTTATGAATTTAGTGACTGGTAAAGAACTCTGCAACTTACAAAAGGGTGATGGTTCATGGGGCCCACCTATACTGCCAAACAAACATTAGATACTGTATTAATGGTACACTAATAAGCAAGTATCAAATGCCTTACTGTGCACTTACCCTAGTAGAGCTGAGGATTTCTTTGCCATTATAGAGGGTCTCCTCCACAGTTCAGAAGGATGATGTTATTGATTCTTACTGAACACCAATTGTACTCTTACATTGCAATTCTCAGTTTTGTTGATGCTGAAAATCACAAGAAAATCAAATTATGATAATTTCATGGAAAAGATTTGAGATCTATACTCACTGAGACGTGATTTGGCTGGGGAAGAGAAATGCTGGAAGAGCTGCTAGGAATGCCAATGGTCACTCTGATGCCCACTTATGAAAGTCAACCAGCCAACACTCAATTTTTTTACAAACTGTACAGTTAACAAATATCCCAAAACCCCATTTTTTTTTTTTTTTTACCTAGTTACTTGGCAAATTTTTAAAAGGCCCTGTGGAAGAAACAGTCCAACACTCTGAGAATCTGAGTTTGGGAGTGATTTTTGTAATGAGAATGACAGCAGAAAGAAACTTAATAAGATGGTAAAAAGAGTTTAGGAGAGTTTTTGAAAGAAAGTTGAGACTGATTATGAACAAAAGGCAATGTAAGGAAGTGCAACACTTGATAAGATGGTTTGAGTGTAAGTATGAATGTGGAGGATGTAGGATGCTTTAGGTATCTAAGAGTGGACATGGCTGTAGATGGAACTTTAGGGGCTGAAGTGTATTATAGAGTGGAAGTGGGGTTTAAGAATCTGGGTATATTAAGTAGTGTGTGAAAGGAAAGGTCACTGTCTGAGGATGAAAATGGTTATGTTTAAAGGTATAGTACTCCCATCAGTGTTGTATGGAAGTGAGTCTTGGCCCTTGTTTGCAAAAGAAAGAAAAGATTTGTTTGAAATATTTGGTATGAGGCAGTTTGAACAGTGTAGTTACAGTGTAAGAGGGGTTTGGAATTATTTTTTTTAAGTTGAAGGCTTCAGTCACGGACAAAAGTCCACGTCAAGGCCGGGCCCTAATTGAAATATAGAGAGAATTAAGAAATGGGAAAAAAAGACGTAAAGTATTTATGAATGTATATATATACATATATGTGAATGGATGTCTCTCTCTTCGTCTGTTTCCTAGCCCCACCTCACTAACATGTAAAATGGCGATCAAGTATGAGAATACATATATACTCATATATAAATATATTTTATTTATTATTCTATTATACTTGATCGCTGTTACCCGCGTCAGCGAGGTAGCACCAGGAAACAGACGAAGAAAAACCCATCTCCCTGCATACACACATATATACATACATGCACACATATGCACCATATATATATATATATATATATATATATATATATATATATATATATATATATATATAT